>VOMN01042608.1:0-17620 GCA_014899125.1 Orchestia grillus
ACCAATAGTAATAGCTAGCTAAAAGTCGTACCGTCACAGTTTGGTGTAGAACAGTTTTAGAAAATAGTGATTATGAAGATTTCATACACCCTTACAAGTTTCTATGCTAGCAGTCGAACAAAAATTTCATATCAAAGCACTATAGTACGATGAGTTGCTTCGCTGAGAACTGCAGCATCAGCCGCGAAGAAAAACCCACCCAGCCTTCGTCGTTCCACGCGAAGCTCGGTAAACGTGGAGACAGTGAGGTGGGTGATTCCTACTATACCCAGACGTTATACTAGATTTGGCTTTGGGAAAGTGGCTTTGGGAAAATCATGTCGTTCTCGCTGTCGCTTCTAATGCGAGTTAAGCTTTCCCCCTGAAAAAATGGCTGTTCAACAGCTTTTTGAAGGGGATTTAGTATAATGCAGGCCTCGGGAAACAATGTTCTCCGTCCTTATAGAAGATCCGAATGCTGTGAGGATAAAGGGGGCGAAGCCCTCCAGCCTAAGAGAAGTCCACCAAAGGTCTCATAAAGCTCAAAAACAACATCATTGTGCAGTATACCAATGATTGGGATCACTAGGCCTTACTCTTTCGAAGATCTCCTACATGAACTCAGTGACAATAATTTGGGGGGCCACGTCCACATGTAAATGCTTTTGCTACTGATGAATCATATGTGAGCGAACGCTGCTCTTACCACCGTACTGCATCGCTGACATTAGGATGATATACTTCTTTCTTTTAGGAGTTCCGTTTTCTTTCCAGCTAAGTATGAAATTGAATCTTTTACCTAATGTGCTGAATAATTTCTTGCATTTTTCTAGCAACTTCATTAGGGTGGGTAAACATGGAAATACTATGGTTCTAACAGGATGGTGCCGCATTATTTCTCGTTTCGGTAATACTTCTTGGTCCCCACGCTCTTATCTCTCTGTTTGTGACTTTTCTTGTTATACACCAAATGTCAAGAGTGTACGAGAACTGACTACAACACGATCCAAAGCGGAAAATTTCCATTTATCAAGAAATATCAGTTCTGCTGGAAGAAATATTTTCCTAAGCAATGCAGAACTTAAGTAGAGGTGCTGGCAGTGTGTTCGGCAAGATGAGCGTCGTATGACTGACATTACTTTGCGGACACAGTGGTCGGTACGTTAACCCATTAGCGACCACTTTTCGAATCAATATTAAAAAAATTCTGTTTTTTTTCATTAAATGAGCATCTTAGGACTTCAAACAGTCATACTACGAGCAAAATATATTTTAATAGAAAAAAAATGAAAGACGACATATATGTCCACTTGAACTTGAGGCAGCGTGGAATGAAAGGCGACATATATGCCCCGATGGACTTGTGCATACAATGAGATCAGAAAATGTTCATTATTTCATATAAAACAAGATAATAACATGTACCCTCTGACAATTCTCATGCGTTCGACTGTTAGTTACCGAATGCAGGCTGCACAGAATGTACTAGTAACGATTAGTTTGTTCACACACAAGTAAGTGATCTTATTCCTGATGAAATGACAAGAAACAATTCCGATTTCTATCGCAACACAGATGCACTCAACACTCCATGCAGAACATATATACTCTTCCAGAGCACTTCATGAACTTGCAGGTGCCTCGTCTCTCGAAATGGATCGGATAGTAGCCTATTCCATCTTTCCGAATAGAATCATCTGGAAGGGGTTTAGTTGCTTGCCTCAGCAGTTTTTTCCTCTTGAAGTTCTGCTGGACGTTTTTACTGGATGGACTGCTACGTTTCTCGACGAAATCTTTGTTTGCAAATATTAGAGCAATAGCAAGCTTCAATTTGAATTCACAAAAAGATGTTAGCAATTGGTAGTTTGGCTTACGAGCTATCCATGTTTTGCGCAGAAGCATCCAGCTATTCACAACAGCCATGTCAAACTTGTGAAAGATCAGTCTCAAAAAATACTTCTGTGAACGAAAACTCATCCTATAATAGGACATGAACTAATCATGAAAGTCTACTCCACCCATGTGATTATTGAACTCGGAAACAATATTGGGCAGAGGATCTTCTCCATACTCTTTTTTTTTCTTGTCAAACCTCCTGCATTGCCCCACAGGGAATGAGTTCAAATAGCTTGATAATGAAGAAACAGCCTTGTTGTCATGCCGTTTGACTGCAGTCAGTGTTACGTTGGGCTCAACTAGCGTATGTTCATCAAAGGAGCCTCTGCCAAACTTTTGTAATGGTTTATCGCTTTTGAATGTCACTCCTCTCAGTCTTCGCTCTTGTACTGTTCCACATGCCGTAATCTTCCTACTGGCTAAACGTCCCACCAGTTTCATCGTGTGAACCAATTATGAAAGAAAAGCTTAAAAAGGTTTTCGTCTGGAATACATTCAGGGAGACGAAGGGCCGAATTTTCACTTGCACCCAAATCGGGAACTCCAGGCCGATCAAACCGGAGCAATTTTTTTTACCAGAGTATGGTATAAAATTATAGCCGAGACCAGAACTGCCTGCAAGCACTAAGATCTTATATCTCCATTTATGGAGTTTCTTCGGGATGTATTGTTTCATGGAAGAAGCCCCTTTGAATGAAACAATCAGCCCATCCACACAAGATGTTCTACCATTGGCAACTTCTGAAATTTTTCACGAAGTTGAACAACAAGAAGTTTGACCTTAGCTAGCTTGTCAGACGGATCTAAATTACTATTGTCTACGAGGAGCAAACTTGTTTTTTTATCCTTCTACTTTTTACGTGGCATAGTGGAGGATATTTTATCATTCATAGCATATTCAGACCACTGAACTCGTGTGTTCGATATTTTCGTAACAGACATCAGCATAGAAGTGCCAAGCCATTGTTCCAGTTCTGATGTGGTAAGAGAAAAATATATGTTAGGATCCTTCTGTGCAGCATACAGGTTAGTTTGCAAAGAAATTTCATCTAATATCTTGAATATCTTGAAGTTGTTTGGGCCTCTATGCCCTGGTCACACTGGAGTGCCGCCAGTAATTGATCATCTGGTACAAACAGTTTGAAGTAATCCAGAGGGATTTCGCGTCTGGGAGAGACTGATAGAATTTCCCGGAAAGCTGGCAAACTAGATTGAGAATCTTATCGATTTAATAATTTCCTGTTCAATCTTGTTAAATATGTCTGGGACTGTTTGGGATAATTTTGAGATTCTGTGGAGATATTCTCGAGTACCATGGGCTCTACTTCTTGATCCTGCTCATCGTCAATTTCTAATTCTTCTGTGTCCAATGAACTAGACAAGTCGGGATCTAGGACGTCATCGTCATTGTCCAGCTCGTCATCTTTCGATCCGCTTGATAATGTAGAAGCAATATATTATTCTATTTTACTTGGTCGCAGTTTTGTAGAGAATAAAATGTTTGTAGTAACACCGTGGGATGCTCCTACAAAAAGTTTTAATAATCATGAGGAACATATGCTCTCGTAATATGAGGGTGTATTTAACTTTAGGAATGTAATCTTTATTTGACGGAAAGGGATACATATACACATATATCAAAATACATACATGTGACATTACCCTGTGGAAATGGCTTTTCCCAGAAACGGTACCACTAACCTATAAAATGACTTCAGGAATGCGTTTCGTGCACATTTGTTTCACATATCATCTATAAATGTGTCACTTTCGATTCTTTAGTCCAACTGCACATATCTGGCCTGCTTCCAAGAGGGTGAGACCAAGAGGGTTTGTCATGAGACCAAGTGGACACATCTGGTGTCTTTGAAAACTTATTTGGCAATTCTCATCTAATTATGTTTTTTACTTACATAAAATGAATACATTAGTAAGCCCCTCCCCCACTAGTCCATAATTTTTTTCACAATAATTTTTACCTCGTTTGTCCGTCAATGCACCGGAAAGATGCAAATTGAACAGCTGATTCAGCACACGTACTACCCCTCCCAAAGCTTGAAGTGCACTGTCGACGGGATCACCGCCTCTACAGTCTGCACTTCTAAAGACTAAACTAAACTAGACCATGTACCGGAGACGTTTGTTCGTGGAATGCTTAGGAATCTCTGATCTTGTGTCGGTTATAAAATTCATTTGAAAGGAGACAGATATGTACACTTGGTCGCTATAGGGTTAATTGACATGTATTAAATAACCTCCTTTTCTGCGCAAGCCGAATGCTATTATCTTGATAAACAACTAATTAGTCATTTTTCATAAAACATGCACTTGCTTTGCTCTACCCTGTATAATAGGTATTGTAATTTGTCTCTCCTAATTATCATTAAAATACATTTTTTCATGAATATGCAATTTCCCCATATTTTCAAATAATTTGTAAAATTGTGATTCGTGAACTAAAGACTTCAATATGTTATGCTTAAGGAGAGCCTAGTGAAAAATCAGGATTAGACCAACTGCTTAGGGGTTTGAATAAAAAGTTACATGATCGATCGACTTCTACGTACGTACGTTCATCAGTGGTATTTCCCCATAACAGTTCGCGTCTTTATTCATTGTTGAAAACATTGTCTAAAGTGGCTTCAGGAAAAACGAATACCTAATGTCTCAGAAATTATTAGATGAATATGAATGTTCCGACTTAAATTTTGGAGACATACCATGCGTTAATACGTGTCAACATGCAATCAGACGTACATGGTAAAGTAGTTATGGAATTGTTTGAGATCTACGAATGTTAGAGAGAGAAGTTTTTTTGACAGGTGGCAATAAGCGTCTTCAATGAAAGCCTTCGGCTCGCAATAAGACATGATATCTGCCGTCACGATTGACGGTTTTGGTTTGTTCGTTAGACTGAATTCATAAGAAACTACGAACCCTTTCCAAAAAACAATGAATATCGTACGATTGGCTCAGTTAAATTTCTGAAAAGGATTTAATCGGTGTAGGCACTGTCTACTTTTTACCATTAGTGAAACATTACTAATTAAATTACGAGCAACAAATCTTTTTAAAGACATCTGAATATAGTTGACGAAGCCTAATAGAATTTTCTAATTAATATTATTTATTGAGTCCGGACAATAATATTGCAAGTATTTTAACACCTTTTTCTCTCTATTCATATGTCATAAAAATTTTAAAAAATGAATCACCAATTGAACTAAGACTATCAAATAATCACTCCTAGAATATACATAACTAAATAACATGAAAGAATTAACTCGCAATTTAAATATTCAAGTACAGAGGAGTAGTTATTAGAATGAATAGAACGTTCTGCAACTGCTCAAAGTTTCGTGCTTGTCGTTTCTTAATATTTTCTGAACCATGTTCACAGCATCGCTCATTTGCCAGACTATGATTGCTTCGCTTCAGCGTCTGAGCCTCGCAGCAACGTTACCTGTGAAGGCATTTACACCTCCATTTTCGCACTACTTTTGATTACAAAAACATAGTTGAATTATCACAGCCTGACAGTTCATAGTGTATGGTGAAGCATATTTTCTTGATCTTAGCATTTGAGATGGCAAAGTTCTCTGCACACAGTAATTCAAACATCTTGAATTTTAGCTGACTTTAAGGATACATGTGAAATACGACAGATGTTTTTCTTCCAGTTCAAAGGACGGTCCCCGGTTGATTTATGGTTCAAATCTTTTTTATCAATTTCTAGAGGTTTCGAATTCGGGTAAAAATGACGTACATTTAGGTAACATTATGGGGAGCGATTTTTTTACTTTGCTATTTGTGGATACAGCACGGAAACCTGAGCAACAAGAAGCGGCGTGTCCCAAAAGTTTTGTAGTGTATTGACCTTTGGAACTACTGATAAAACCCCCTAGTCTAACTTGTTAGCTGCTCCATCGATCAATTTATAAAAAATTAATAAAGGTACTTATTGTATGATACTTATCGGGAGGTCAAAATGATTGATAATTATAGATGCTCCGTAAATGCTCGGCCTAAAAGGTAAGATTGGGAACAATGGCCGCGAGGAATATTTAAGAAGTTAAAGCTGAAAGTTGTGAACTTCGTGGTTCGAAAAGTAGGTAGTGTAAGAAATTCTGACACAACTTGGGAAATTACAGTTCAGTAGGTCATAGCTTTCAATGTTTTACCTCATTTAAGAACAATTTTTGTCCCATTCATCATTTCTGATTAAAATTTAGAAGTGCGGCCGGTGCTCCTCTCATACAACTCGGAATGCTTCACGCAGGGACGCCATGCAGAGCGAGGAAGTCTGGCTGCAACACCCTACAATGAACGAAGCTTCGGCTAACGTAGAGGGTTCGGGCCGCCCACGTTTCAAGCACGATTCTGATGAAAGTGCTCGGAATCCGGCAATAAAGGAGCCAGCAAAAAGGAAGAAACAATTACTATTGCACCAAAGCTCAGAGACCAGGTACTGTATACAATCGTTAAGGTAAAGTGGAGATATCCAATAATGCCACGGGACAAGTCGCCGACGGTCAAATGCACAGTTAGCGCGTGCACTTCAGAGGAGATAGGCGGCCATACTGGAGGGAGGCAGAGCGAGAGACACAAATTTAGTTAGACACCAAAAGGGGAGATGAAAACTAACGCCAAAGAATTAAAAATTATCAACCTCAGCAGAAGACATTATTAACCCAAGTTAGTTCTACACTTGGTGAGTCAAAAGCCACTCCAATAAGTGTAATAAGAAAATTAACACTTTGCCTCCGAAGTGGGTCATGGTCCACGCGATCATCTTACCTAACCTAATGTAACCAATGCACTACTATGTATAAATACAAATTTTCAAGTTTTCGTCAAATTTGTGTTCATCAATCGAATAAGCTAGTTCTGATTAGAAAGAAAACTAACAAAATAACCAAATTTTTGAAACCAAAATCCTTCATTTTTAAATTCAGAGTAGGGATATTTTTTGACATGTAATTTTACCTAGGCAGAGAATCGTAGTCAAAGTGTTAATGGGGAAAACAGTTTGAGGGAAGTGTTCGGGCAGCTGTACAGAAAAGATAGTTTTGAGGATTCAAGTTTGATGAAAGTCGTAGACGCAGGAGAAACCTTATTTAGTACCAGAGCCTCGTAGAGAGGGTTCTAACGAGCTCTAATAGTCAGGAACTTCCTAGAATTTGATTATATTTAAGTTAATACGTTTGACGAAGCTCTTCAAGTTGATAAATTGGGCAAAACCCTTCGAATTGAAAAATTGGGCAAAGCTCTTCAAATTGATACATTGGACAAAGCTCTTCAAATTGATTCATTCGGCAAAGCCCTTCAAATTGATTCTTTGGGCAAAGCCCTTCAAATCGATTAGGTGAGCAAAGCTCTTCAAATTGATGAGGTGGGTAATGCCCATCTAGTTTACACAGTAGACGAAGAGCCTGATGATAATTTAATTTATTGGTATCGAATTAACATTTAATAAAACCCAAACACTTTAGGAAAATTAAAATTTTGAAAACCTGAATTAAACAAAATAAAGGAAACAGCTCAGGCACACGAATTCAAAATAGCTCAAACACAGCAGCAGCAAGAGGTGGGAAGCCCAAGAGCACACCGAGGTATTTATACTCATTTGACTTGGGTAAGTCGATCCCACAAAACCCGCCAGTAGGGTGGTCCACATCAACGACCCCAGTGCACAGTGAATACAGCCGTTCTGACGACCAAAAAATCATAACTCCATTACACCTCCAGCTCGACCTTGCAGCGACAGTGACCAACACCCAAGCAGGGACTCCCAGTTCCAATTAACACTTTGACTACGATTCTCTAGATAGGTAAAATTACATTCCGACAAATATCTCTAGTGTGAATTTAAAAATGAAGAATTTAATTTCACAAATTTAGTTACTTTATTAATTTTCTTTCTAATCAGAACTAGCTAATTCGATTGATGAACACTAATTAGAAGCAAATTCGAAAATTTGTATTTCTACATGATAGTGCTTTGGTTACATTATGTTAGGTTAGATGACTGCGTGTACCATATATGACCCACTCCGGACGCAATGTGTTGAAGGCCTCCAGCGAAATGACTCAGTAGGCGATGAGGGTGAAAATTTCCTACCGAAGTCGAATACAGAAACGTGGATATCAGATTTGATCCTGTAGTTATCAAGCAGTATGTTCGTTCTAGCTATGTATTATGTTTTTTATTACTGGCGAGGGATTTTGATATAAAGCTGAGAGAATTGGTGATAAGTTTCAGGTCAATGTCCTAAGTCGTAGCTAAAGCACTTTTCTTGCCAAGTACCGATAGGTCGTAGCGACCGAACTAAGTACGCTTGGACTATATGTCTCGGAAACATCGAGGTAATCTGAGCGAAAGCCGTTCGCTATGTGAGTTGTGAGTTGTTGCCGTTTCATATGCCAAAAATCTGACCAACTTCCGTAGTCGTTAGACGAGCCTTTATCAGCATCCAAAACCTTTCAGAAGACCTTGCAGCGTTTACAACAGGGTGTAATTATGAGTGCGCTTGAATTTTGAAGCATTTATCACGAAAAAACTCAAATTATACTTACAATATACTTTCATTTGTTTTTCATGTGAGCTTACTAACTTTCCGCAACCAATTTTGTACCACCAGCGCATATATTTTTCCAACGCTCAAGCAGATCGAAGAGGAAAATGGAGTAAAACTTGAACTTATGAGAGTCCTAATTCCTTTTACAGAGACAAATGGAATGTGCATTACTTACTCAACAGTCAATTTATTCTCTACACCTATGCATACCTGCTTGAAATCAATATCAAGTAAGTAGACAGCATTTCGTATACGTACTTTACAAGAAAGTGCAGCATCCGAGAGGGAAACTAACTGCATGACTCTCGTGTTGACTGCCGTCGCGGATGGTCGATTGAAGCGTCGCTCCCGGGCCGGTTAAGAGTCGAAGTGTACAAACAAAAGTGTACAAGAGTCGAAGTGTCCAGTGTTAGAAAGTGTGCTAGTGTATGCACTGCTTGTGAAGTGAAAAGGTTCTAGGTTTCCACCAGGGGAGTGAAGGAAACACCTAGGGCAAAAGTGTTCACCAAAGTGTATATTAGTGCAAAGTGTATATAAGTGTAAGTGTATACATTTAACAAGCGGATTGAAAACTCTGACAACTCGATTTGCTGAATAACCTCACGACATTTAAACAAGTGTATATTTTTAAGCATAAACTTGAACATGAATCCCTACGTAAACAATGTATGAGCTTCATAAATCAGCCCCGAGAAACACATCCTGCGGCATTCGCGTGGAAATCGCTAAATGTCACGCTCATATACATCTAATCTACACGAAATAACCGACGTATAGTTTTGTAAGATTTAGTATTAGCAGGGCTACATAGACATGTGAGCGGTGCATTAAAGTGCATAAAAACAGTTGAGATGAATTCTACAACAAAGCTTTGTCTAATTTTTTGAACGAATACTTGTATCTGAATTTCTGTTTCTTCTTCCAGGTGCTCTAAAAGAATAATTTGACTCTTTATTTTACCCCCATACGCAGTGCAAAAATGCTTGACTTCAGCAAGATAACCCTTGAGAATATGAGCTCTTTTAAAGCAGTAGATCATTGTAAAGTGATGCAGCTTAATTAACTCCTTTCTTGATATCTTGAATAGCTTCATCTTGAATATCTTGAAAATGTTTGAGCCTTTATGCCCGGGCCACACTGGGGTACCGTCGGCACCCCTATTCTATTCAAAATTATTCAAAACATAGTTTACCTATTTGATGGGTGCAACTTGATCTGAGACCAACACTACTTGTACAGTATATCGAATATCATATCTGTTGCATCTAATTTAAAATGACGAAGTTTTGTATGTCAATTACTATTTCTTCAAGCTATATTACTTTTATAGCACAGTTTCTCAATCAAAAGTGTCTCCTGTATGGCTTCCGTATTTTTCATCCCTAGAAACCAAAAATTATATCCCAAAATATTCTCAAGAACTTAATTGCAAAATAATAAAAAATACAGATTAACATCCTGAATTTCTCTCGTTTAATGGAAAATATACAAATAGGCAGAGTAGTACACAATACATATTTAGCCCTAAATGGTTCAAGTACGTCGGAGTGAAATTGATACCGATGTTTTCTG
The DNA here is from genome assembly GCA_014899125.1 of Orchestia grillus. Taxonomy (NCBI): domain Eukaryota; kingdom Metazoa; phylum Arthropoda; class Malacostraca; order Amphipoda; family Talitridae; genus Orchestia; species Orchestia grillus. The sequence goes on from VOMN01042608.1 coordinate 10,026, forward strand.
GTTTAAAGCTAATTTCATACTCTTATGTACAAGCATATGTTGTCCCACTAGACTGGCAATAATTTTTTAAGTTGCACTGGTTCAGAACACTTGAAGATTGAAATTCACTCGCTTAGGTCTACTCGTAAAATGCATACATGCTGGACAAGGAAATGAAAGGGTGTCTGTGTGCATCTATATTTGTTCGAGTAAAATTTTCGAGCACATGAGTTAATCAAAAACTTCTGTAATTTTTGCCATCGTGTCCCTACGTCCGCATTTTTTTAATCAAAAAAAATTTCCGACAACGTTTCTTCAAAGTGCGCAAATATCCGCTCTATGAAGTTTTAAAGCTGTCCTCATTTCACTTCGGGATTATGAATTTGAAAAGTTTGCATTGCGTGCACCAACAGGACTCGTCTAATCTCACCTAAGAAAAATAGCGTTTGAAAACTGAAGCGACGGCGCCACTTCAAAATGTGATGACGGGCATTTCTCACGCAGTTGTGCCTTGGACAGAACTGGCAAATGGAAAAGTTTCAAACAACGCGCCAAATTGATGCAAATTGAGAGTTAAATTTTAGTGTATTGCTGATATCATCTGCTGAATGTCTAACTACGGAACATCTCTTGAAACAGCTTCATGCAAACGAAAGTAAAATCTTTGAAAAGCGCTCCGGGTGTTATCATCATTAGCTAACGCTGTTAAAAAAGACGATTTAAAACAAAGAAAATGCAGTGCTGGGAAATTTTTTAACACAATGTATTAGACCCTTAGGTACTAGCAAATTTACATTTATAAAGTTATGTAACGAAAAATAAATGGCATCTAAAGTTTCTAACGTAACGAGAAGTTTTTTGTACATAATCCAATACAACAATCCTAGGGAGCGGGGTCACAGCCCAGCAACGTGCTACGTGGTGCTCATCTTTCTCAAGCCACGCTGTACTAGATGTTTCTTATTCCAATTGAGCTCAAACTATACCAAGCTAGTTTAGTTTCATGCTCTGGGAGGGGGATGCGTTGCTCGCGACAACCACTTCGTCTACGGAAGGCGCACCCTGCCACTCAGCAGCACCAATATTGTATAGTAGATCTAGAGCATTATTCGTCGACGAAGCATTTTCTCAGCAGCGGTCGAGATCGAGAAAGTCAGGACACGCATTTCGGATCTTTCACTGTAGCATCGTTTCAATATCTTCGCTCGTTTCTGCATATTCTACTTTGAATACCAAATATACTCTATTTCAAGGGATTGTGGCAGGAGAGAACTTTAGAGAGAACTTTACAATGCCACGATACGCTGCACAAGAAAATATTTATTTGTGAGACGAATATCATTTTTTGAGTTATAGCTATCCGGGTATGTTCAACTGGGACAGCATTCAATTTGACCTTGAATTTCCTGGTAACAAGTAACATTTTCAGCAGATCCTTGTAAGCCATTTTCACTTCTCAGCTAACTTTAAGCCCCTTCAGAATTGATGAAGTTTTTAGAATGATAATAGTCGCAGGTATTGAACCCATAATGTTTGAAATATATTCACTTATTTGATCCTTTGAATCGCCCCATGATCTCCAGGTTTAGATAAACTCAATCGAAATCTATGGGACGAGCTCGAGAGGAAACTGCATGATCCATCGCCTCTTCCCACTACACTGAAAGATTTGGGTCAACGACTGCTCCAACTGTAGGAAAATGAAAAATAGTCACCCCAACACCCTGTATCGTCAACAAATTAGTTGGCTGCAGTTATAATTCACTCTATCAATCATAAAACACACTTTGACAGTTAATTTTTTTCTCATGGCTGAGAGTAGATTCAGCTAATGCCTTATTGATTATCATCCTTGCAAGGGCAACAAGTTTACCGAGAGAGGCTTGTGAACTAATTTTTTAGTTTAATTCTACGGAAAATGGCTTATTGTTCTAAAATTGATTAACTTCAAAGTTAATTTTAACTATGTCATACAACAATGATTTCTTCATCCTTTATTATTTACCATTCTAATGTTACGTCTGAGGCGTGCTTGAGAGTTTCGTTGGATTTACGTCTCTTATTAAAAGAAGAGCTTGGCGCTTTGCAATGATTCCTTCTCTTATTACGCAGCACTGAGTTGCCATTAATTTCCCGACACCAGAGGGAGTCCTCATTGCCTCAGCAAGTTTGTTGAAGTATAGCACTTTTTGATTTCACATCCTCTTAACTCGCGGCCTAAAGCGAGCCTCTTACAAATACGTTAAATAGTATAATTACTTTGTCTGAAAACTGCGTGCTTAATTTTCAAGTCACTTCAACAATTTTCATTCTTAATTGCTAAAGCAATCTCTGATATGCAGCCGCGAGTGGTTGGAACCAATCAAAATGTTATTCACGAGTTTGCCATTCATGAAGGAGCGAAGTACGTATAACATTCGGAAAAATTTATGTAGTTACACGTGAATTGTGTTCCATAACTTATTAAATAATACTTTAGATGAGGTTCCCTTATTAATCTCTCCTGAATACGATAAGTTTGTTTTATATTGTACTGAAAATTTGTTAGTTGCAAAATCTACGTTGCGCATGGATGTGTATTTATTGATTCAAAGAAAGGAAGACAGCAACAAAATTCGTACGTTCGTGGACTAATTATTTTTGAAGTTAGTTGATTGCAATCTATACTCTAAGCCTCCAAAGAGGCCTCCTTTAAAAAGCCAGTGAGAAAAGATTAAGCCACTGTGCAAGCATTTAGCTCACTATTTATCGTGTTCTGGTAAATTCGCTTGACTACAAAAGTGCTAAAACAAAAGTACAAACAAAAAGCATTCACAGACGCATAATGCGCTGACGATGTGTACAGAATGGGCTTTGTTTTCGTTCATGCCATCGTAATTTCGATTTGTAATTAAACATCTATTCTAAAATTCTTGACGTTTAAGTTAAGTTAAATGGTGAAATCCTGCAACGACTCTGCCACATCCTATGGTAAGGTATGAGAACAAAATGTAGATGAAAGTGTCGAATTGGTTAAAACTCGAACTGGTATTTCTTACAGCATATTCAGTTATTCCAGGTATTCAGTCACACTTTTTTCCGGTTCTTCCGATTAACTGAAGATGGGAAGAAATGACCAGTGATGTGGAAATGATTTTGGCCTTTGAGCTCCATCACCGCAAGTTTGCCATTCAACCTTTGAATTAACTTCTAGAAATGCCAATATTCTTACAAATTTTGTGAGGTATCATAAATCATCCCTGAATTACACTGTTGATGTGAAGTTCCAATTCGCTAATTATCTTAAAACTGATTCGAAAGATGAGATAATTTCTTATGTTTCAAAAACTATCTGAACAAGCGCAATGTTCCCCTCGGTAATATTACTGCAGTAGCTTCTGACGGTGCTCTATTTTTGCAGCTATAATGAGCAGAAAACGGCTTTTATACACAACAGTAAAGTAGTTGTCAAGAGGTGATAGTTTGCACAGGCTTGTCAACAAGTACGAATCATCTAAAAAGTATCTAAGGAATGTGGATCCGTCACCATGGGACTCGTTTAAACTGTGCAAGAACCAGCCGTTCTATTTGGCAAATCTTCATTCAAAATTTTGAAGTACAGAAGTGATTGCGAGGAAAAAATGTTTCAATTATCCAAACTCGAAGAATTATAATGGACTTTTGCTTGAAAGCAAGAGTAGAACTATTAGAACCGTCACTGGTATGTAACGATTTAAAATGTTCTTCAAACTTGCAAATACTAAAAGCAGTTATTAAATATTTCTGACTTTGATTTGAAAATGTGCACTATTATGTATTAAACATCTTCTTAAACAAACAGAACACTTCAAAACACATTTGAAGACTTGGAGAAAGTGCATGCTCACGAAAGGTTTGTTAATTGTTCATTTGATATGCATATAGGCTATAAAGGTAGTGAATCAGACTTAGCAGATGAACTCGTGAAAATGACTAGATCTCGAAACTAAAGCGTTCTTCAAAATGGAAACCACAGTGAACATTGGAGCAACATCCATTATGCAACTAAGTACGCCAAGCTTAGAAGCTCTTCACTTACATATCCGACTTCACGCATGTTTGATGCTGGTTTGAGCCATGCGAGCACGATTTTCATTAATGAGAAGATAACAGACTGAGCCTGGAGAGCCGTATTGAGTTGAGTCTAAAGTTTACCGATTTCCAGCCAAATATTTATAGTCTTGCTGCTGTTAATAGAGCAATTCATAAATGGTGATTGTTCTAATAAGAAGGTTTGATATCGTATTTTTCTTTTAAATTATTTTTAGTTGACTTTTTTAATTACAAGGTAATATATCGTTTCACACCGATGCCGTTACCGAAAGGAAATTATGGTAAGCTGACCAAAATTAATAAAATTAGATCATCGTTATCATACAACTCTATTAAAAATCAAGCACGTATCACCTGTGAATTAACGACGATCAAGCGCGAGTTTAGGGACGTATCGTATCGTGGCCATCCGCGTCGCTCGTCTATGCCACGTCCCTGCTCGGCCCATATGTCCATGATCGTTCCTCTAAGTCCTACTTCGCCGACGATACGCCTTCGATTCGCCGGTGGCAGTCCTTGAATTTTGTGTTAAAAAACTCTCAGACGCGCACAGCTAAGACTCGTCTCTGAATCACCCCTGAATTATATATCTATACATATAAATACATGTATACGTATACATATGTAGGAAAAACTGTAATCCCTTGGACCTCATGTAACTCGGACCTTTTGCTGATTTCAGCCCTCTCTGCAAAATTTTCTGTTAGCTATTAGTTGCATTTGAAAGATCTTCTACTGCCAGATCTCTCAAGTGAAACTAAAGGTTACCAGAAAAAGCTACAGAGACGTGCGAAATTAACACTAGGTACGAAGAACATGAGGTTCAAGATGTTCCCCTACATATATATAAGAGGTGGATCAGAGACAAGTATCAGCTTTGTGCGTTCGAGAGTTTGTCTCTTTTATGATACACGGTTGTCTAAATAAAGGAATAAATAAGGAATGCAGTATTAAATACTTATTTTATTTCAGAATGAGTCACAGCCTTTTTAAGTTAAAATCGAGGTTGGCACCTGCTCCCCAGGTGCCGGTTTAACAGCTGAAAGGGTAAGCAGGACGGGCCTCTTGCCTCTAAGCCCATCCCAGTCAGCTGAGCCTGCACAAAATAATTTAACGCAACTCAACCTTTAACTCAACTTGAACAAAGAAAGTAAAGATTTCAGTTATTTTCTCCCGCTAAATGATAATATTATTGTTTATTAGTTTGAAGCTCTCCAAGCAAACTGAATGCGACCGCGAGTGAGCGAGAAGAAAGGACCATTTGATTTGGACTTGAGAAACGTAGGGCTTATGCAAAGGTGTGTTCTCAAACAAGATTCCCAGTGCACAGAAAGAGCAAGTTGAAAAAGAAGAGGATTAAAAAATAGAAAATAATTAGCGAAAAAGGCCTAAAACTAAGAAAAAACAAAGTGGACACGAAATGTAAAAGTCCCGAAGACTAATCTAGAGCTGAGATAACCCTATTGTGCTCCCCCCGTCCCTGCCCCCTCCTCCCCATCCATCCTCTCTGGGGACACCAGTCCTCGTAACATACGATAGGCAAACCCAACTAACTTAATCCATTACATACCCATTGAAATGTCATATAACATACATAATATACGACGGACGATAAAAGGTATATCATTTACGACATGTAATGCATGATATATTTCGTATGACATGAATATATAAGAGCGAATTAAGTATCACACTGTACAATAGGATATAACGAAGTGTAATGTAACGTAATAGAGTTCAATGTAGTCGACTGCAGTGCAGTGGGCTTACAGTGGCAGTAGTACTTTAATGATTAAGCAGTGGCAGTCGTCGTGCCGTGATGGAGCAGGATTAGGGATAATGCAGTGACAACAGTAGGGCACTGAACTGGTAGTGCAATGGCAGCAGCAATGCAGTGAAGAGGTAGTGCACTGCAGTGGCGATGCAGTGCAGTGCAGTGGTAGTTTTAGTGCAGTGGCAATGCTAGTACAGTTGCAGTGTAAGTGCATTAAACGCACTGGTAGATTTGGGGCAGTGGTAGAGCTGGCGCAGTGGCAGATCAGTAACTGAGGCAAAGAAGTAACACTAGTAGAGCAGTAACACAGGTAGAGCAGTAACAGAGGTAGAACAGTAACAGAGGTAAAGCAGTAGCAGAGGTAGAACAGTAACAGAGGTAGAGCAGCAACAGCGGTAGAGCAGTAACAGAGGTTGAACAGTAACAGAGGTGGAGCAGTAAAACAGGTAGAACAGTAACAGAGGTAGAGCAGTAACATTGGTAGAGCAGTTGCATTGATAGTGCGGTGAAAAATAGACCGGGGTTTTGGTAACAGTGGAATGCTAGCACAGGGCAATACCAAAGCAGTGCAGTGATAGAACAGTGCAGTGGTAGTGCAGTGCAATGGTAGTGCAGTCCAGTGGTAGTGCAGTTAGTGCAGTGGTAGTGCAGTGTAGTGGTAGTGCAATGCATGGGTAGTGAAGTATTGGCGCAGTGAAGCGCAGTGGAAGTGCAGTGCAGAGCAGTGGTAGTGCAGTGCAGGGGTTGTGCAGTGCAGTGGTAGTGCAGTGCACCGGGAGTGAAGTGCAGTGGTAGCGCAGTGCAGTGATAGCGAAGTGCAGTGGTAGTGAAATCCAGTGGTGGTGAAGTGCAGTCTTAGTGAAGTGCAGTGGTAGCGCAGTTGGGGTACAGTACTAGGGCAGCGGGGTAAAGAGCAAGACAGTGTAGTGCAATACAGTGTAATGTAACGCTGGGCAATATAGTGCAAGGCAGAGTAATGGGAGTATAATGCAAGGCAGAGTAATTGGAGTATAGTGCAAGAGCGAGTAATATAATGCTAGGTTAAATGTTAAAGAGGAAGGTAGAGTAGTATAGTGCTAGGCAGAGTAAGGTTGTGCAAAGTAAAGTAATATGGTGCAAAGTAGAGTAATTCAGTGCGATATAGTGTAGTGCTATGCAGTATACTTCACTGATTATAAGGCGCTGTAGTCTAATAAAACATATAATCCTAAAAATGAAAGAAAAGAGAATACCATACAATACATTATTGTATTGTAGAATTCACGCACGCATAACAAATATGTATACGTATGATCTGTAAGATCATACTATAAGATATAATCTGTAAGATATATCTGTAAGATATAATACCACTTGATAATATTCAATATTCTCATAGAATCTGATAGGTAAAAGTGAACAGAAAATAAAAGACTTGAAAAAGTTTTACAGTACAATATTTCATATATCATACTTCTTAATTAATATACATCATCTTTAACATCTGATACATCACATTGCATCATAAAGAATGACATTACAAAATATGATATATTATAACAATATCAAACATTACCTGTAAAATATATCACATTATATCATATTTTAACCATCAAATACATTGAAAATTCAAAATTAAAGTGCATTGTAAAATTCTACAATTATACATTAAGTACATGATGTGATGTGATACTGTAACAAGAAATATTATAGTATAATATTATTATTTTGTTTATGGTGCAGTGGACATTAACGTTATATCACAGATAATTTTAATTTTCTAATATAATAC
>VOMN01042610.1:0-12116 GCA_014899125.1 Orchestia grillus
AAAATCTATATTCCTTCTCATATTCCGAGTTTCATTACAGTATACTATATTTACCAAATAAATAATTTTAATACTCTAGAGAAAAAGAGCGAGAGATATAGTTACATGTCAGAAAACTTATATATTAAGTAAACTACAACCACTAATTGATCCATTGGAAGGCTTGCAAAGGTACAGGCATGTATCTGTCATTGAAATCCAATGAAGTTCATTTCATGCTTCAAAGAATAATTTTCTCAACCCTTCAGGGGACAAGTTACGCTTAATTAGACGGAATCCAGATTATTACTTGCAAAGGTTAGTAAGAAAAGGGGCATTCTAAATAAATTTCTCACGCTCAGCCTTGACGAGGATACAGTAGGAGAAGCGTCTGTAATATAGTTGCTCTTTCAGCCCTGATAAAATGATCCGGAACAGACGAGGAAATTGTTATAAAGCGTTTATAATTAAATTTTGTCCTTCAACACCTGTGTTATACTAATATTTCGATTACAATAATGCTTATATTGACAATGCTACTGAGTGCAGAATACGCTAAATGACGACTCTAGAACGTCTGACAGCTGTGCAGAAATGGTCTAGGAGGCAAAGCAATAACGTCAGAGCTTGCTAAGAGGTGGTTTTGCCAACCAGCCTATTTGCAACTACTATCTTCTCTGTACTGTCACTACTGTGGCAATCGCATCTCCATTGTCAACTCTCGGCAAACTTTGACGCCATAGCTACGTCACTCCTACAGTCGCTTGGAGAGCTGTCTGGCCAGAAGTGCGCGAGCAGAGCGGTAACAGTTGCTGACATCCCCATTGTATTCTGAACTCGGTAGCATCTATAATGCAAGCCTTATTGAAATTAAAACGTTTGTGATCGCAGGCATTGAGACTTATCATTCGATTAACGAACATTTGGATAAATTACGTATTTATGCTTTAAATTATTCTAATGAAGACATTGTTTGTGCTAATCGATCGACTGTATCACACGTCTTCTCTCTGCTGTGTCTTCGGGCTGTGCTGCGGTTGCCGTTGCTCCGCAGCCCGCAAGCTGCTCTGCTGAGAGTAAGTTCACAGTACAGAGGAAAGTCCTTTCACGTAAAAATGGTCTAAGGTGACGTCGTTGAATACCGTACCGTAATAGTGACGTCATCCAAACCTAACCCCATTGAAGTAAACGATTGATTTTCCTTTGCAAATTAAGGGCAGCACAGATTTATTTGACTTGTACTCCTGTGTCACCATATTTTCTTGAGGATACAGCACGAGGAGCATCTGTGATAAAGTTATTCTATCAGCCCCAATAAAATGATCCATAACGGAGAGTCATATCGTAGTAAAACCTTCCTCAATTAATTGTTATGCCTCAACCCCACGTTTTACTAATTTTTTGATTACAATAATGCTTCTATTTTTAATAATACACTGGAGAACGCTTTCAGGCGTTTTTTTGCATGTCTGGGAGCTGTGGGAATCTCAAAGTCAAAGCTGTGACCTCACACAACTTGTCAAGAAGTGGCTTTGTCACCACCTTATTTTCAAGGGAGGTTTTGTCTCCCTCTTCCGACACCTCCAAATCCTATTTCAAACTACTTGTTTTCTCTGTATTGTGTCTGTGGTAGGTTTTCCTGACGTCGTCGTGATCTTTCAAGACGTCATCTCCACAACTGTTTCATACGCAACTACGTTTCTTGTCTTCTTGTCGTGGAAACACTTCCAGAGATTTGTGCTTATTCGTCGAACTAGAGTAAAACAGTTTCGTGTACGTAGATGCTTCGCCTTGCCCGTTATAGTAGCTTACAGATAAGCTTCATTGTCAGGTCAGTACTGAGAATGAAAAAAGATTTGGTTATCTTTGCAGTAGGACCCTGAAACGGAACCATACTGAATGTAGCGTTTCATGAGTATTTTTAGCCGTTTAATACGAATATGAACATGATACCCGGTGCGAATTGATATATTTTGAGATAATATGATTTAAAGAACGTAATATCCACCACGATCGCGCTACTATATTTATATGTAAAAAGAACCTTTCCTTACCTGACCTTGATCAACCTAATTAACCTTTATTCATTACTGTTCTCTAATGCAAAACATGCCAAGAAAAATGCCAATGTGTGTCCAGAATTTCTGTGTTTGGGGTCCTAAAGTAAAAACTAACCAAAAGTTTCATAAGGAATTGAATTTACTTCAATATTCTTTTAATCTGCAAATGGCTCAATCACACTACACAAAAATTAACCTTATTTCCATTCACATGTCGTATGTAAATATCTCCTTGTAACTAAAGTAAAATTTGTTTACACTTCTTCCAGTTTTTACTCCTGATGATAAGTTTAGTTACACTTTAGTATTGCTTGTTTGCTCTGGTGAATAAAATTGTATATCAGAACTAGTTTGTTGTTACCAGCTGTTGTCCTGTTTTTCAATCCATTCTAATAAACCTATGTTAGGTAGCACTGCAGTACAGACAAACTGTACTGTGGGAGTGTGGGTAGTGTTTGTGCTTTGGAATGGAAAAAATTACTAGAATTTGTGAGTTAGCTATGTTAAGATTGTTTTGATTAATAAGCCTTTAAATGTTTACTTCTCTACAGTCTTTCAAACTAAACCATGAACACTAAAATATTTCTCATATCTATTGCATCACAGATAATGGAAATTGAGGAAACCTACTTCTTAGACAAATAAAGCTCAGCTGACAGCAATGGTGGGGGTGCAAGTTTTGTCAATTTCAATATATAGTTGCAGAGCAAAGTTAACAATGAGCTCAAGTGTAAAATTTTCATTGGTTTCTTTCACAGCTAATATGGTGTGGCATTTTAGATCTAATAATTTGTATATATTTTAGAAAAATATCAGTGACATTCATGATATAAAATTGCCACATATTTGATGGAAGCTAACTGCTAAGAGCTNCACAGGCAGTAGGGTTAGGTTAGTTAGCTTTGCCTATCCTTTGCAATAGGATAGGAATTGGGATCCCTGTCTAAACAGACATTTAGATTACCTTCCCTCTTGGCAAACCTGTAGGACTTCTATCTTTGATGCCTGCTTTTTTCTTTCCATTTTCATATTTTTGCTGATTGTTTTTCATCTATTTTTCTCTTTCTTAACTTGCTGTTTCTATGCACAGGAAATCCTGTGTGAGAAGACACCTATGCATCAGTTCAACATTCCCTGCATTCCATGCCAAATAGTCCATTCTTTTTGCTTATTTGAGATTACCTTTGATGTTAAGAATCCTTAGGAAGTTAGGACTTATAGTAGTATTTACTTTACTGCATCCTATTCATTGCAAAGCCTACATTTTGGTGACATTGGATAGAATTATTTTTCTGAGTGGTAAAATTGTATTTTTGAAAGCATTGAAATTTTTTTTTTAAGAAATTCAAATTGTTTCCATATTGTTGAAATATAATGAAAAACTCTATAGAAGGTAGAGCTACATTTTCACAAGTTCTGACTGCTATTATGCACACAACATTGAGGAAAATTAACAAAAGTCTAACATGACTTAATGGGACCTAAAGTATTAAAGTAATGTAATATAACTGAGAAAAAGCACAAAAGCAGTAGATAGGTTGTACAATTTAAAGTTGTAATTTATGAACTAGTGTCTAGTTGTAGGTATCTGAAAATCTTGTATTAGCTTGTACTTAAAAAAGTATGTTATATGCTTACAGTTTATACATATTTTAGCTATCATTGAAAAAAGTTTTTGGTTAATATTTACTTTGGGTAAGCATATCGCACAGAAGGCTTGATTTATCATACAGAGTCCATTTGGTGTTGCTGGATAGAATTTTTTTTCCGAGTTGCAAAAATCTGTTTTTAAAAGGTTACAACAACAAGAATAGTTAAAAAAAAGTCTACTATGTACTAAACTGTCTCCCATTGTTGGTTCTCTTATAATAATGTATAATTTTCCTCTGTATACTATGCAAATAATAATGTATATAAATACCTATCTTTTAAGGAACATTTCCTTGTCGATATTTGTACAAATCTTGGCTTGCGTAAGCTTTTGCATTTGTGATACCAGGCAATGTTAGATCTGTCACCACTTGCTACATATTTCAATGAATCTTAGAAGCCAACTAAATCACCAAATGAAATAAAAAGTAAACCGAAAATAAAAACAAGATTAATAAAAAATATTCCTAATTTTCCGCACATTTTTCAGTCATCTTCACTCCTGTTATTTCTGCTCTTTTTTGCTTTCTCTTGGTTATACAGGGTGTTCAAAAAAGACTGGACCCCTGTAAATCCTAAATAACATTTTAGTTTGAAAGTAACAACTAAAAACTATATACTGTTGCAAGGAGAAATTTAGGAGATTATTTAGGAATGATTGTATCTATGATACATATTGTGTGGGATGGAAATCATCTTAATGTAATTTTCGATTATAAATAACATTAATAATCGAAAATTACATTAAGATGATTTCCATCCTACACAATATGTATCATAGATACAATCATTCATCAGATTTATTTAGGATTTATAATATTTATTTAGGATTTACAAGGGTCCAGGCTTTTCTGAAGATTCTGTATTATGTAAAGTCAGGTTATATTGGGTTAGGGTATATTAGTTTAGTGAATTTGATATAATATAATTTGCATTCAATGGGAGGCATGATATGTTAAAATGTTGCCCCAACCTTGATAGAGTTTGTGCCATTACATTGTAGTAGTATAGTAACAGGTTGAATGTCCTTCAATGTAACATTTTCTAAACTTCAAAACCTTTTGAGAGTTGATTTCCACATCTCAGAAAAAAGTTCCATCCAACAACACCTAAATGAAGGTTGTAGGATGAATAGGATACTGTGCAGTTTGCTGACCTAAAGTAAATATTAATCATACTTTTTACTGTCATATTTTGCACACTTTTGAAATGTTGCACTTAAACCTTAAGTTGGCTTTATACCTTGCAATTAAAAAAAGTACATTTCTTTTAGTATGAAATTACTAATTTAAACTTAATATAGCTAGTTGAGGCTAAATGTAGATCTTTGATTATGAAATAAAACAAACTGGATAATGATAAAGAAACTAAAATTGCTTTTTCTAAAAAATTTCTGAGCAAAGGAAGTGCATCTAGTTAATTAAAATTCGATTAATATTTACTCAAAGTAGGCATCATGTTCTATTCATCAAATGGCCTTCATTTTGGTGCCATTAAATTGAATTTTTAATTTACAGAAATTTATTTTTAAAAGTTTATCATGATGGGTACACAGTTAAAAGCAAGTTTATATTGTGCAATGTGTCATCCACTCCTGTATTTCCCAGTTAGATTAGGGCTATGTTGGGTTAAGATAAGTTTGTTAGTATAATTTGACAAAGGGAATGTCAAATTCCAGTTGGTAGAGCTTATGAAAATGTGTCCCAAATTTCTATAGACTTTGTGCTATTACATTGTTTTGTATTTGAATGATTGGAATGTTTTGATATACTTTTTTCTTTTTCTGTTTTGAAACCTTACAAAAATTAGCTTTTGCAACTCAGAAAAAGTCTTTTTCATCAATGAAAGGACTGAAGGCTGTACAATGAATGGAAAGCCCTGTACACAATGTGCATTGAAGTAAATATTAACCCAAAATTTAACTTTAAACTTAATATACCAGGAAGGTAGCTTTACTATACATTTTTTTCAGATTTTTAGATCTTTTGTTTGGAAAGACTAGGTACAGAAATTTTGCATACTTGTATGTTAGTTGTTGTAATTTAATTTTATTATTGACATCTGAATAATAGCCTTTAGTGGGATTGTAATTTACTTGTAGTATTAGGACATGTAGAAAAATAGAAGAAATACAAAGAAAAAAAGCATTTGTAGGATGACAAAATGTTAGAAGGTTGGAAAAACTTATTCATATTGATATTATCAAAAATACAAGTAATATTGATGGCAAAAGCAAGGTTAAGGTAGGTCATTAATTTTTTAATTTAGTAATAGAGGTTCATTTCTGAATATTGATTTTCAAGCTGCAGCTCGTGTCAGGAATAGGGCTCCAGTATTCCTTATAAAATATTGGTGCTTGAGTCATTTGCTGGTGTTGGCACTTGACAGTGTGGTTTTACTATTGATTATTCTGAGAAGTGTACCTACCCACTGTTGCCTAAGGTTTATCAACTACTGTATGTTATGAAAAGGAGAAAGACTGGGGGTATGTGCATATTTACAAATAGAAGTTATTAAACATTTGTGAGTTTATATGTGCCATTATGTGGTGTTCTTAACCTTGTAGTTGTGAATGCTCATATGCCTTGGTGACGGTAAAGGTAGAACTTTCAATTTATCTGGTTAATCCAACATTACCTAGCCACTAAACCTCATGTGAACTATCAAGAATGTAGAATATTAATAATAGATTAAAGTCTTAAAAATCTTAAATTCATATTTATTTGTTCAAAACTATGGTGAGTGAGCACATAAATGGATAAAGTGTGAATGACTGCTCATGAAATATTTAATTCATTTAAACATTCATTCATTTGTTCATTTAAAGCTTATCCTTTTAGGGTTAATCATGACCATTCTGTAGCTCATAATCTTAATTTCTATGTAAAGCAAGACTATTGTTCATAAAGCAGCAATGGGTTTTATTTAATATGTTACTTCAAGCAAATTTCCAATGAGCAGAAATGAACTCCAGTGGCTGGCATGGAGACCCTGCTGAGAGCAACATCAGAAGGCAGGAGCAGCTCTACAGACTTCTTGATAAACTGAAAGTGATGGCCAGGGAAGTACCACCGTAAGTTTGGGCTGCAATACAGTTGTGTGTAGAATTCTTAGGAAATAAGTTGATTGGATGTTACCAAATGTTTATAGTCTTGTTTCATTTGTATGACTATTAGACTATCTTATGGGTATGGCCTTGTTATGGATTATAAAGCAGGTAGTGGGGAAGTTTATTCATCTTTTTCTATTTCTTGATTTTATGACATGTAGTGCATTGTACACTTAATATCCAGAGTGATATAAGCTTCTTGATGAATTGCTGTGAAGAACTTGGCCTGATTGGTTCTCAGGCTAATTCAAATTTGCCATTAGAGCTTAGCCAAAATATCAAGAACTGACAAGGCAAGACAAGATGTTCAAAATACATAAAATATATTCATACAAGGTTTGCAGTGGTGATAAAGAAATTTTCTCAAACTAATTTAGGGAGACAAGTGTGGTCCTTGCATGAAGTATGGAGCAGCGCAATGTTTCTGAAAATAATGCCGTACAATTTCAGTAGAAATATAATTTTTTGAAGAGTGTGGATATGAGGATTCCTAGAGCTACTATTTCTTCCTGGACTTGGAGAGTTTATGCTAAAAAAAAGGTAGAAGTAAGAAGTAGCCAAGAGTTGATGGAACTGAGAGTTTAAAGGAAATGATGTATAGGAAGATATTCAGTTCATTATATGGAATTTGAAGAAGGAGATCCCATTGTTTGAAGGATTGGTGATGCTAATCCTTGGTATTGCTTTCTTATTTATTATGCATTCATATTTTATAGAAATGGGGACATAAGTGCAAATGTACCTAGTTGAACTTGTCGTGTGGTGTTGGTATATTGAATGGTGCAGTTATGATAGGCAAAGTGAATGCAGATACAGTGGTAGGACTTGAGATGAGCAGTAGGCTTAAAACTTGTAAGTGTAGATCGGTGTTAATACCTAAATCAGAATATGAAAGGTGTGAAGCAAAAAATAGATGTTTTCTGAGCCATTATTGATTTCGAGTGGTGTAAGATAAGCGTAAAACATTTGATAGAGATGTCGTGGTGCAGAGGGGATGAAGCTTGTTGAGAGTAAGGGATGAACTTGCTGAACTTAATCAAGATTTTAAATGAATTACATAGCTAGAGTTAGAATGGAAACATTGATTAGTTTCAGTAGATCACAACAGAGTAGCATCAAAGGTGAATTTTCAGGTTTTTGTAAAAAGCTTGAAGTCTTAATCAATGAAAATAGGAACGTGTCATTTGGATTAATTACTTTGCTGATGATGTAAGATAGTACATTGAGAAGATTGTATTGATTGTAGCAAATGAAAATGAATGTATGAATATTAATGGGGGAATAACAGGCATATGAATGTTAAAATACAGTGCTAAGGTGTTTTAAAATTGTTTGTGAGCCTAAATCTAGAGAAAGCTTAGGAAAGCAGGGTATAGGTTATAAATGTAACCCTAAAAACATTAACTGATTCTTAAAGGGACGAAATATTTCATAAACAGTAGTACATATTTACTGCACTTGTGTGCTTGTTCGACCTAGTTTTAAATAAAACAGTATGAATGTAAGACTAAATTATGATAATTCCATTATTCTACCAGTGGAAAGTTGGACTCTGTAAGTTACCAGGGTGAAGAAGAGGGCAACGCATGACGTAGATGGGGAACTTGTGCTGTTAGTTGCTTGGTGGGGTAAATTGTGCAATGTTAGTGGGAGTTTGAATGAAGGAATCCATTAACAAAAATTGTACAAAGCAATTACTAAATCTGATAAAAGATGCATTTTAGGTAGACTGGAGTCAGGATTTAAGTTGTTGTTTAAGAAACATTTTGTGAGAGAAAGCCATTTGTTGTGAAATGTAAAGGGTGTCCCCAAAGAATAAACATGCTTTAAATAATTACAAAGTAGAGAGTGATTTTTCAAAATACTGCATTTCATTTTGAAAATTTATTAGCCTACTGATATTGTTTTCTCATATTGTCAAAGCCTATTTTCAAACTATCATCTACTCTGATCCAGGCACTGCTGACAACCTGAAGGTGTCCTACCTCACGACTCACTTGCCACACAGATTTTCTTGGACTGTAGTGGTACGTTTCTAAACTATTTCCTGCTTTGTGGAGGTTGTCCATGTTCATGGTCTTTTAGAACACTTCTCATAGTCATTCTGAACAGTTCTATTGGCTTCAAACGTGTCTCTGATCCGAGCGATGGTAACTTGCATTTGTGGCTCTATTTCGAAGCTCCCTTATAAACTATCCTTGAACTTAGTGGCGTTTTTGTACACCAAGTATCATTTCAGAATAATTTTTTTATTTAAAGCTCGACTGAGTACCACCATTAATTTCAATGACTGTGATCTGAAAAAGAAAATCCCATGACGTTATCAGCTGCTGCACTGTGTATACTATTTTCATAGACACCCTGTATTCTTATTGAAAAGCTTCGCGCTAAATATTCAAATGGAGAATGTATGGAGCAGATTATTTTATGGGATTCAACCCTGACGGGGCTCAGCTATGTGCTTGTGGTGTTTGCCTAGATACGTTTGTGTTGTTTGCTTTTGAATTTTAGACGTGTTTGTGTTTCTGTTCTAGCTCAGTGCCGAAATGAGGGCTTGCTGCTGTAAATTTATGGAAACTGTCAGCCAGGCTTTCTAGTAGAGTTTCGTAATCAGTACTTTTTAGAGTATTGTTTTTTAATAAGCCTGGTTAGAAGTTAACATGTCGGAATTATTTTCGACTTTTCTTTCAAGAAAGGAAAGATGCTAAATTTTGTTACGGAACTGTCATATTACAGTTCTAGGTGTCTAAAAGTATATCAGGATAATGGTCTCTGTTTGGACATTAGGGTACCCAGGCTCATTTTCTTTACTGCTCGTTGCTCCTAAAATTAGCTGTATTTGTTTTTCTATGCGCTATTTGGCTCTCTGACGACTCCAACATCATTCGAGGTCTAGCGTCGTGTATGTAGTGGTCACCCTCTGACTTTTGCAGCTATAATCAGAGCCATTTCCTTGCAGGAAGTACCAGCCGCGCCTGAGTTATGACCTGCTGTCGTCGTTAGCTGCGCTCCTCCTGGACGACACAGTCCTGCAAATCGTTGCCGAGCTCATGGACCTCCAGCACATGACCGAGCGGCACCTGCACCAGACGCGCTGTAATCTTCTTGCTCGACACAGAGGTGTGTGTCGCCTAGTTCTCGCAAATTACACTATCGAATTATATTTGTGTTCCCGGGACTCAAGTGTTGTTTCTTAACTCATTTTATTGCAACAAATAATCTCAATGTTCGTATGAAACTTTGCTTTTGTATTATATGCATTGAAGAAAGGCAAATTTGAAAATTCATTGACCCGACCAAAAGCAATTTTAGCATTAATTTTTTTCATTTTGATTAACTTTTAAGAAATGAAAAATTATAATTGTGACCCAGAAACAAGAGAAGTGAAATTTTGTGGCATAGATAATGTTATTTGACGATATGCAGGTTCGGAGAAACGTGTTCTAACACGATGATCAATCAAAAAGTTTTTTAAATATCATTAGGCTATATAACAAATAATGCAATGCTGTTCTTCAATAATTAAAAAACGTAGTACGATGTTGACGAAACTTACAATGAAAAAGCAAGCTGTGGTAACACTTTTTTGTGACGCTCTGTGTTAACAATGTCACCGTGTGCAGAATATTTTCGGTCTCTTCGGCTATCGGCATTACAACACACTATTGAGGTGCAGGGTTGTTGTAGAAAGTGTTTCAAAGAGTGGTTAAAGAGTTTCACCGTTACCTCCTCCTTCCTGGAATTGAAGCTCAATCTCTTTCGAATTGGAAGTTAGTGAAATTCTGTAATAAATTGAATGCCATGACGAGTGGAAAACTGCTGTTTAAATGTGACAGTGTTTATGGAGGAAGGTACCAGAAAATCGTGGAAGAATCTATTTGACGCTCATATGGGGGTTGTAATGAAATATCTGCGAAAAGGAATAAGCGAGTATATGTGAATTTTTCTGTTCTTCATTGAATTTATTGCAGTATAAATTCCCACAAGAAATGGCAAAATAATGACTCGTTGACTAAATTCCTTTCATAATTCTGGTCCTAAAGCTAAGTTATTCTGTAGACTCCTCTGGCAAAAATGGCAAATGCTGCCTGATTTTCCGATGTTTCACCATACAGTATGGCTCAAGATAATAGTCAAAGGTGAATTTCGTAGATATCTTGAGAACAGTTTGAGCTATCGTTCTGAAATTTAACACACTTATCGATAATGTCTGAATGAAGTTATATACAAATTTTCAACATTCAACTCGTTCGCGTTNCAAAGGTGAATTTCTTCGATATCTTGAGAACGGTTTGAGCTATCGCTCTGAAATTCGACACACTTGTCGATAATGTTTGAATAAAGTGATATACGAATTTTCAACATTCAAATCGTTCGCGTTTTTTAATATCAAATGTAACGGAATAAAGTTTTAAATTTGTTCATGTACAAATATATCTTTGTACGAAAAAAATATTGAATGAATTATGCCTAAATGATGATTTAGCCTTATTATTTCTTGATATCAGCTCCGCTTCGTTGGATTACTTCAAATACTCCGACTTGTCATGGAATTTGTGAGAGTTTTTATTGTAGAAGGAGGAATTGCCCGCGCTGCATCTTGTAAGGCTGTCCAAAGCGTGTTTTTTGATAAATATTGCTTGCCATTTGCATAAATGTCTTGCTTTATAATGGCTCACAAGTTTACAATAGGGTTCAAATCGGGAGAATTTGCTGGCCATTTCATTATTGTGTCTTCTGTGAAGCCCATGGTGTTGAAAAATTCTGTAATCAGTTTTGCAGAGTGCGCTGGAGCATTATCATGCATGAAAATAACTTTCTTGAGTTGGATAAAGGGAAATCATCAAACCAGACCTCAAGAGCGCTTCGAAGAAAGTCACAATAGATGATTGCTGTTATTAGTCACAATAGATGATTGCTGATTGCTGTTGTTGTCTGGGACCTACAGAGGACCAATCAGTTCATTATCTATGATTCCTGCCCAGAACATTACTCCTCCGACAATAGGTGATTGTTGTTATCTTTAAACCTTCTGGGACCTTCAGAGGGCCAATCAGTTCATTTTTCTATGATTCATGCCCAGAAAATTACTCCTCCGCCCCCTTGTTGACGTCTTAAGCTCTCACCCCCTTGAACTTCATTTGAACCTATTTTGGGAGGAAGAAACTAATTAAGATCCTAAAAAAAACAACGGTGTCATTTACCATTTGTTGTAAATAAAGTCTTCCTTGATATAAAAAGAATTTGATGGGACGTTTGTCCCTTTCGTTGTCTCTACAGCGAATTTGAGAGCGAAGTAATAAGATTGACAGGATACA
>VOMN01042617.1:0-151587 GCA_014899125.1 Orchestia grillus
GTTTTAACGCGACTTCCACACGTAATATTTAGATTGTAGTCGTGCGAATCCCCATTAGTTGTGTTATCGAGACTTTCATGTTTTAATTTTAAAGCTGTAATTTTACTATCTGAAAAACCGGAAGTTATATACTTTGTATGTGACCAATTTTGGAGTAAACTATTTTTCTTTTTTTTTCTTTTCATGTCGATATACTGAGGAAATTATTTCCAGTCATCTCCTGCCTGTAGCATGAATATGTTCACCCACCTGTAGTATCAAGATGCTCCCCCACCTGTAGTATTAAGATGTTCACCCACCTGTAGCATGAACATGTTTACCCACCTATAGTATTAGGATGTTCACCCACCTATAGTATTAGGATGTTCACCCACCTGTAGTATTAGGATGCTCACCCATCTGTAGTATTAGGATGTTCACCCACCTGTAGTATTAGGATGTTCACCCACCTGTAGTATTAAGATGTTCACCCACCTGTAGCGTAAACATGCTCCCCCACCTGTAGTATTAAGATGTTCACCCACCTGTAGTGCTTATAAGCATACTCAATAGCATTTTTAATATGTTCATACACTTAGTGCATTATTTTGCTCACCTGTCTTTAGTATTAACATACAAGACTAAGTATTAATAAGGTGCTTGTATTATTTCATATAATACCAGTAGATTAAATCATAGAGCTAAAATTTAGCTTACCCCTCATACATATGTGAGGGGTTAAATGCTTGATTTTTAATAAGGCCTAGAAACGTAAGTGCTTTGGTAATATAAGTGTCCGATATCCGATATAAACTAAAATATAAACTAATTCGAACAAACTCATGTTTCAGAGGAACAAATCTCTTTGTTTTTTTCACTGGGAAGCAGAAGGTTTAATAGCAATACGTGCAGTAAATGAACATCTCGATGCATGAGTATAAATCT
Source organism: Orchestia grillus (assembly GCA_014899125.1). NCBI lineage: Eukaryota > Metazoa > Arthropoda > Malacostraca > Amphipoda > Talitridae > Orchestia > Orchestia grillus. Next base: position 925 of record VOMN01042617.1, read on the forward strand.
AAAACAGATTTCCCTTTGAAAATCATCCACCATTTTTAACATTTGAAAACACGAGCAAGATGCTAACTATGCTGAAGTTTTCACGCATACTGAGACTGAAGCGTTGCGTCTTGAATGAAAGATTCAGAAAGCGTTTTACTTTCCGAATACTTACTGTTGATGAGAATCAACCTTGTTCTCGATCGTAAGTTATAGTGACACAAATGCCCATCGAGATTTGTGTTATTATAACTTATGGTCTTTCAGTTTTATTTTCAGCCGTCAGCTCGAAATTTTCTTCGGGTTATTAATGGCTGTTAAATAAGAGAGTTATTAAATAAGCTTCTGTCGAAACTAGAAGGTAGAGAAACTGACAGTTATAGTGATACAAATCTCAATGTAATTCTCTGCGATAATAACAACAGACACTCCATCTATCGTGGCAAAACTTCGTAAGAACGTTTTGAATTCAATTCTCAAGCATATGATTCAGTCATCAAGAAAATCTAATTTAACAAAACCATTTAACAATATACCTTTTTCATTAGCTTCAAGAACTCATTCCGAACCTTGTGCAATGCTTAGCCGATATTCTCCACACCAGAAACTGCAGTTCACACACCTATCACTACGACCAAATGTAGCGAGAAGGTGCGCGCGGTCGCTGCTGCCACGCTGCTGCCAGGCCATCTGACTTCCGCTGCCGTACACCTGACACTCGGCTGCTCTACAGACCGTGCCCCTCCTGGTAGCGATCTGGCTATAGAGCAACGCTCCGTGTAGAGTCGGCTTACATTTATCCTTGACTACTTGTATGCGAGGATATAAATGATCACAGTCTGCACGGGGTGCGCTATGTGAGGGTAAGAAAGTCCTCGAAACTTGACGGTTCTGATAGTTGATTTTTTTTCTGGGTAAGTTGGTCAATCATGCATGGCTTATCAAGATTTGACGAATTACTTATTCTTTAAAATTATTAACAAATACAGATAATTAATTTTGAATCACGGTTGTTTGTATACACGAGGTAAATCAAAGAATTGATTAACAGCTGCAAAAATTCAGAACATTTAATTTCGGCAAATAGTATTTCAAATTAATCGCTTCGGTCACTTCCTATTTTGCTCCCTCAAGTTCTTGACTTGTTTCTACAGCATGAGTACCTTCATTTTTCACTAACAATATTTAAGGATAATTGAAGAAATTCTTCTGAGAATTCATGTATTTTCTCGAGCTTTCAAGTAGTTTTACACAACTCCTTTTCAAAGGAACGAGCTTTTTGACAACGTGACGGCAATGGGGTGGTGCCCATCTAGTATCAAAAAATACAAGAATATCATTTTTAGAGACAATACATTTTATCGTTAAATAGGCAAGGTTATCATATAATCAATAAAATTTAAATTATTAGATAATCCCATAATAGGTGTTGGAAAATTCGATATGTCAATTAGAACAATTTTGATTATTGTGGGAGTAAAAGGCTTTCAAAAGTTATCTCGATCTTATATTATTTTCCGTTATCAATTCTTTTGGGGTGTCTTATCTTATTTGGTGGTTATTTTCTTCAGAATATTTGTTTACGAGGGAATAAAGTTTATTTTCATCGATGTTTCTTTGATGTTCACTAAGTCTTTCCTACATTTATTTTCGGCTTTCTCCAATATAAACGTTATCGCAATTGTTACAATCAATTTATTACACTACTCGAGTTGAAACAAGACTTGGTACATTCTTATTTGCTATCTTATTTGCTATTGTTTCATTTAGAACACATAGCATTTTTTGGCTGACGTGTGATTTGAACGTTTTGTTTTTTAAATAATCGATTCACTCTTTCAGTTATTCCTCTAATGTAGTGAGAGAAAATATATCTGATCTCGTTGGGTTCATTTCGTTCTTTTCTGGCTTAGTTTCCACTTATGATTGGTTCTATTAGTTTCTTCGTATACCCGTTCGTTGATGAGATATTTTTGACTTGGGTTTATTTTTCTTCAAAGTTATCCGTGGGCCGAAGATTGTAGCAGCGATTCACAAGAGATTTCACAACGGCGCATTTGTAGACATGAGATAGTAGCTTTGAAATTTCAAATAAGTTGGCTCAGAATTTGTTAATTTTCGGTAAATATCAAATTTTATTGAACCTTCCTCTGATCATTTTATCAGAAAATTGAAGTAGTTTTTGATCAGCTTCTTTTTCGCAAGTGAACTAAACATGAAGGTTAATTGTATTGCTGAATTTAGAAATTCATCGACAGATTGCCTGGGGATTATAGTTATAATATATTAACAGAGATTATAATATATAATTTCAAATCAGAGGCCGGTAGGGCGTTTCATCAAAAGTTTGTTTTTCGAGGCCTTGCATCACGAGTTCTATTCACGAGCCATTGGGATTCGATGTTTCTATTTGACAACGTTTTCATTCTGTTAAAAATATTTGCTTCTGAGCAAATTCTGAGGAATATCATTTTATTATGGGGTTTCAGTTTCATTGTTTCTTGAATAATATTTTGATTTGAATCAATTAGAGTTTCCGTGTATTGGAGAACTAAGTTTACTGGAAATGAAGTGCAGAGTAAATCACATCGAACGAAACAACACGTAGTCACCAGGGATATTGATGTTCTCTAAAATATTATTCATTTGATGAATATTTTTCACATTTTATGGGGCTAAATTAGTTATTGGCGTTAAAGGTTTGGATAAAATTTTTAACATTTCATAAGTTATGAACCGATAAACGATACGATAACCGACGGACGATACGACGGGTCTCGCTGGGTTTCCCTCTTTATGAACGTTTATCAAACCATAGAAAGTGAGTGTAACTGCTGTTCAACAATACAGTTTCCGATATAAATCTTTATTAATAAGTTTTTCATTTTCAAATATTTTTAGCTATTCATTCAATTTGATATTTTTCGTTTAATGTATTTCTGGCTTTTCATAGGTCTCAGAATCATTTAAATGTTCTTGAATTTTTTCTTCATAATCGTTTCTGATTAAAATCACGGTCACATTTCCTTCGTCAGCTTTTGCCATTACTCCGTTTTCATCCCTTTTTAGTCTTTTTATTGCCTAAATTTCTCAGCGTGACAAAAAATAGAATTCAATATTTTAAAAGATCTCTGATAATTTATAAACGGTCAAAAACTGCTCATCTTCAATGATAATTGGACTTCAGAAATATTTCAGCGTTGCAATGCAAGGTGATGTAATTTTAAACATCAAGAAAACTAAAGAACTGACATTACTGCTGAAAATCATGCATTGAAATGAATTTTTCATTGGCCTCCCTCTTGAGAGAACATTATATAGGAACCACGCAGTGAAACAGAAAGCAGGGAATTAGGTAATACTCAAGCGACTTTAAATTTGCATCAGCAATATTAAGTAGGGCTAATGAAAGCTGGTAAGTGAACGTATGTATTTTTCATCACTCTACCTAAGTAATAAATAGATTGATATAGAAACAATTGTCTGGTGAGAGAAGACTTAAGTCCTTTATCTCCATTACATACGACTATGCAGAAGAGTCGCCGCATTATAAATAAATTCACAACGAGTTGACAAGCTCTCGATGTGATCAATACAAGCCGGATAGCCTTCGTTGCGGGAACGCGACCACCGTCAGAACACTGCTATTGAAAGCTGACTCGGTCAAGTTCGAAAACCGAAGGCGGATTTAACCGATTGTGTAAATTACTTAGGCATTACAAATTTGTTGGTAAAGTTCCATACTTTCTTAGAGTGATTTTAATTTTGGACCTAAGAGCTTGATCGTGATCTCTTTCTGTCAAAATAAATGTAACGCAGTGCATAGTTAACTTTTTTCGTGAAGATGGTCACTGTGGTCGCCCTATAAGTAGGCCATCCAGGCTTCACGGTTCCCAAAGACATCTTGGCCGATCATATGCGATAGCGCCTAATGAATGTTTTGAGAATGTTGATGTGCGTTCCAGCGTAGAGGTTGGTCGAATTATCAGAGGACAATGCAGAGTTTCGAGGTTAGGTTCAATTACCTGACGATAATAACAGAGCTAGAATGTTAAATTTTTGCAATTTTTGGGTGACATTAGTTGCCCTAAAATTTTTCGGCTCAAAATTTTAATTGAGGATATCTTTATATGCTAGTGTTTCATGAAAAAAAATTAGTATTATTTTCACGGAAAGTAAATTACACAACACTAACAGTATCATGAGGTATATGTAAAGTTATGATACAAATTCAATATTTTATTCGCCGACTCTTTCGATATTGCATGAACAGAACCCAATCTGAATTAGTGAAACAATCTTTGTAACTTCATCTAAATTTCCTGTTTTAGCTCCCTCAGCATCGGCATTCTGTTTAAAAACTTTTAATACATACATTTTTTTCTTGAAAAGTGCGTTACTCCTTGATGCATGGAAATGAGGAACTGAATGATCATTTAGTAAATGAGGATAAAATAATGACAAAAATATATCTGCACGCACTTGAGTAAAACAGCATATAGCGGCAGCAAGGAACTCAGTGGTCAATTTTGGGGTTTCTACGATGCCGTCAGACACAAATCCCGAGCAGGGTCATCTGTGGGAGGAAAGTAGGGCAAGTTCGATGAGTTCAAAAACTACTAGTATCGCAACCGCCTGTGTTCAGTGCCCATCATCACTACTATCACTACTACTATTATTAATACTAACACTAATACTACTACTATTACTTTACTACTGCTAATACACTACTACTACTTCTGCCTCTAGTACTACTACTTTTTCTTTTCCTACACCTCTACAAAGGAGAAATACAATGGTATACATAAGAATGACCGACGTACACATACTCACATTCGTCAATTTTTAAGGACAGGCATCATAACGCTTGTTTGAACATACTCGCGTGAAAGATAGCGGCAGGTTAGGAAGCAAACGATGCTAAGACGGGCTAGGCTTTCCTTCAGCTTGGCTGTAGTAAAACGAGTGACACTAAAATTGTCATTTTTGATCAAGGGAGATGAGTTTAGCCTTTGAAGACGTCGTTCGTAGCTGAGATTATAAAGCCCTGAAATCGTTTTCATTGCTCTGCCCTAAATTCTCTCCCTTTTACATATGTCTCGGGTTAGGGAAGAAGGCCTGTACATATTGTGGAGAGCAAATTATAATAAAACGAACGCCACGTGTGTGCCTGTCGGTGGACGTGAAGGTGAGACGACCCATCGATTGAAGGGAACACTGCACGTATGCACCGATACTACAACATTATAGAGGGCTTATGCGCCCCCTCTGATTTCAACGAAGAGATGCCTAGCTTCGCTGAGTGTCATTCAGAGCACAGGGTTCAGGAGCTGAAAGGCTTTGCGTCCACTTGGTTTGAATTTAAAAGTGAATAGATCTTCCAAAACTTACTTCACCAAAGCCGAAGAAGAAAACTTAGCTTTGAGGCGTGCAACTTCATTATGGTCGCTCGAAATTCATCTGCTTCGACTCTTCGTAAAGCTATGGTCACTAATTATCCTATATTAATTTTGTTTTCAGCGATTTTGCCAAAGATCCATTGCTCTAGAATCATCTACCTCCTTAGTCTTGTCTCGATTCAAATTAGTTAAAAACTATGCAGAGCTACTGCCGTTTTAGAACCGTGTTTAACATTGTTATCAATTTTCATTTCGATTAAGAGAAAAATGTATTTTTCATTTACCTGATGACTAACTGACAGTTTAGGTTCGCTGGGCAGCCTTATTAGTCGGACTTTAGTTGTTACAGACTATCCAAACTCTACAGCATAATGCAAGCCTGAAATAAATACGCGTATGCATACGGTATGTTTGTTGCAGTGCACGCATGTCGATCGAAAGCAAAGAGACTGTGGTATTTTTATCGCTATCTTTTATCTCTCTCTCTGTTTCTCTCGAGTACTGAGTCATGCTGATGCTCCAAGGACGAAATTAAGTGTGTTCCCATTTGCCATTGACATGTCTCCGTAAGTGCGCGACGTAGGTGGTGTGATGAAAATTTTTCTGAATTTATGTAAACGTAGTTTGACTCAAGGTTCATTCTGTCGATCTCTCAACGAAGGTCAGACTGCAGTTGCGCATAACAGATATTTTAATTATTTTAGGGCATATATCAATATAGTGCTTATGTTTTATAGTACTTCATGTTTTAGTCTAAAATTAATATGTGTATAGTTGAGCCTATACACGAGTCATTTGTTACAAAAAGACGATCAGAACTGCATATTAAGCGAAAAAAATTTCCTCATCCTTAAGCGCTACTAATGGTTTACGGATGAACATCATTGAGCGGGAAACTATCCTCCGTCAATCGACTAAAGAATAAATTTCACGCCAGACATAAGCTCCCAAAACATACACATCTGTTTATCAGTGAAATTTATAAAAAATGATTAGATGAAGCGAGGACAAATTCTTTTAGCCATTGTCTCTACGGATTTACACAGTAACATATCTCGTATTGTTTTGTATAATTCTAGTTAAGTAAAACCATATTTCATTGTAAATAAACCTTTAACGTTCGCGGGATGCGTTTTTTGCCATGAGGTTGCCTTAACAACAACTCAAGCACACGTTGAAAACTGTGTTTAATTTATCTTATTACGTGTGTTAGGATTGGCCACAAACATTTTACGAACACAAAATCCCCCCACGCAACATGAAGCCCAGTATGTCGCATCAGGGCAGCTGTGGAGTATGTACTTTTAGTTCTTTTCTATCGAAAACATTTATAATTTTTCTCAATATCTTCGGTTGGGGTAGATATGTTTTCTTAAAAATATTTTTTTCATTGCTAAATGGTACATGTATTTGATTTCTTCAGAATAGTTCATGAACTGCAACGTTTCACACGTGCCTCCGTTCAGAGCAACATCTCCGGCGAATTCTATCAAGCACTTGAGTGACTTTCCACGCAAATTGATACATATATATATTTTCGACCTCTCAGAGTCCAAAGTAGAGAAAGTTATATTTATTTTACCCTCTTTATTAGACCTTAGTGATGATGGCGAATAGAAAAAGAGTGTGTGATCACCTTTTGCACAACACGTGTCTAGGATTATGCGTTGTGTGACAGCATTGAACTTCACCGATAAAATTAGAGTACGTTGCTGGGTGCGTCACGCCCCTTCAAGTTCAGTGGGTCTGCGTTCTGATATACATATGTACGCACCTCGCGTTCGCACGCTACATCCGCATGTAAGGAATGTACATCAATAACGGAACGTTTTAATAAACTATGAAATTCTTCAAAAACGAGTTTTTCGTGTTCCAATTTTATCTTGCCTTCTTGGCTAATTCTCACAGACTCCTAAATTGATGGATTGAACTGAGCAGTATTTTTTATGCAAGTTCACTCTCTCAACTGTACTTGGTTTTAACTAACATGGATACACTTATACTTTTCATTGCATTCAAAGTGATTTCAAGTGCTAAAATTTACGTTAACAATTTAAAAAAGTAGATGCACACTAGAGAAATTTCAAAGGGCTTCAAATTTTAGACAAGTTCTTGTGAGAGTGATTAGCAGCGTTTGCCAAGAATCGTGCCAAGTAATTGGTTCTCAGCAGCCTTTCGGCTGTTCATTAAAAACGATAACAAATAAAATTTTAGCGTGCCCCGCTTTGAGGTGAAATCCACCTAACTACACGGCATTTTAATTTTACTAAATATCCACGCTGCTAGGCTCTCTGTTAAGACCCAGCTATTTTCTCATCTGAGATACTTCATCAAACTCTCATTCTCCTGAGATAACTCATCAAACTCTTATTCTCTTCAGACACTTCATTTAACTCTTATTCGCTTGAGATACTTCATCAAACTCTTATTCCCTTGGGGTACTTCTAAATTAGCAGCGCTTCACGGACTTCTTGGACGAGCTTCTTAATGAAGCCACATCGTAGAGCATGAAGAGATTTTAAAGTTTACTTTTCTGTACAACTTATTTAACCATCGTGAATGTGAATACATCACACATAACAGCATGAGTAATTTGAACCTTATAAGAAAATATTGACTAAAACACTGAACTCGCACGAGAGCTTTACCAACAGCTCTTTAGGGCAAAACTCATCAGCGATAGAAAGTTTATGTTGCCGATTTATCCCTTGGTCCATTACTTTAATAGCATTCCTATAGGCAAATATCTTTCACGTTAAAATTTCTCGAGGTAGGAATGCACGAGCTTTTTAAATTCACAAGTGTCGTTCTGATTATCGGAGAAATTATAAGAACCCTTTTTTTATTTGCGACACTATGTTCGTATTGAATAGAGAGCAAACTTCCACATCACAAACAATCTCTCATGTGATCACTCCTAGCTGGCTATCGTCATCATCCCGTCGGTGCCTGCGTGCAAGCATGCAGGGCCGTGGTAGAATAAAACTTCACGCACAAGTAGTAATTTTGGGGGTCAAGTTCAGCAAAAAACATAGGAGTAGTCAAATTATAGCACACCACAACACACAGTACAGCTAAAACCTAGCAGCTTTACACACCACCACATACAGTACAGCTAAAAGCTAACAGCTTTACACACCACCACATGCAGTACAGCTAAAAGCTGACAGTTTAACACACCACAGCATACAGTAGAGCTAAATGCTAACAGTTTAACACACCACAGCATACAGTACAGCTAAAAGCTAACAGCTTTACACACCACCACATGCAGTACAGCTAAAAGCTGACAGTTTAACACACCACAGCATACAGTAGAGCTAAATGCTAACAGTTTAACACACCACAGCATACAGTACAGCTAAAAGCTAACAGTTTAACACACCACAGCATACAGTAGAGCTAAAAGCTAACAGTTTAACACACCACAGCATAAACTCTCTAGAGGACCAGCTGCAGGGCAGAGAGGCCTGGCGGCACCGGTGCAGGGGGCTGGCCGCGGCTGCACGCATAGACCGCGGCAGGCTGAGAGGCGACCTTGAGCGAGGCCTGGTGAATGCGCATTATGCAAAAGTCGACACGTGACGCACAGGGCAGGACTCTCTGTCAAGGACATCGCTGGGTTATTGAGTGCCTGTACACTAATTGCCATCGGAAACTGTTGGTTCATAATATCTCTCAGTTTCCACGGTGATTGCATGAAGCTACGCAATAAAATGCGCGCTGTATGAAGCTGCTTAATAAATTGTAAGCACAACAATGTAATTTGGTGGTTGTGCAAGACGCAATCATTCTGTTCAGAGTCAAAACTTGCAGCAGGTCAGCCTGTTTGTGTAAAATATTCCCCCACGATCAACATATGATTGTTCTAGTTGCCCAGAGAATGCAGGATTTCTAGTAATCTAATGTTAGTTACGGGATACGGTTACGTTTGAAAATAATCAACGAAAATATCCCTACCCTTCAATAAAGCGCGAGTCATTCCTATGCTATGACGCAAAAGCAAATAATACTGCTAACTTGTGCTACAAATAACTTAGGCATGAATTTGAAGACAAGAGTTTTGAAATTATTTAATAGGTTTTATTTTGAAATGAGTTGCAAATTTGAACTCCCAACTTATACAGCAAAGGCCCTCAATTCAGCATGGCGAATACAATTTTTTCGAAGTTCTTTGAAGTTCACGCTGAAGGGATCGATGTAAGGGAAGACTTACCGCATCAACTCTTTACACTCGATGAAAAGTAAATGAAACATGTTGACTTTTACTATACGCTCTTTCACCTGAGAGTTGAGAAATTCTTGATCAGCTACATATAGGTTCAAGTCTTTTTCTTAGAAAAGTATATAAGTTCTAATAACAAACTGGTGTTATGGTAAAATTTTAAGGAATTTTGGTTCCTGGTCATTCTCAACTTCAGCGTAGTTCTGAGCTCTCTGAGGTTCTTACTTTCCCCAATGCTTTGCAATGCTCTGATTAAACTAGCACGAAATGAGCGAAACCAAAGTTTTCAAAATTTAGTAGGAAGCTACAAAACTTCGTGTCTAGCTCGTTCCTGTGGCACTGACAAGGCGTTACTTTAACGCGTTAAGTTGTTTGCCTCAATCCACCACTTCTGCCGTACCTAAATCAGGAGCCAGAGAGCACTTTATCGAGGTGGTTGGAGTGCTCTGAGCTCGTGAGTTCGGTCTTGTTGCTAATTAATGGTGATGCAAAAGGTGTATTTACGATGCCTGTTCAGGTTTCTATTAATTTTATTGATGAAGTTATGGCTTACGATAACTGAACATGAGGTGGAACCTACCTCCTTTGCGCCAGAGATGTAGCGAGTTCGACTCGTAAAAAGAATCAGATGGAAATTTTGAGCTTGCTTGCATCAATCATAATTTCCCGTCTCATGAGTGGTCCCACGGCAGGTGTCCATCCATTGTGCATGACGAGACTCTCAAGATTTGCAGTCCGACACAAAATATGCTGGCGAGAGCACTGAGAAACTCGGCTACTCCGTGAAGCTGTACACGTTAAAAGAAAATTCGTACACTGGCTAAACTACTGGAGTTGAGATCAAATGAAAACATTGTAGGTTGGATAAAATATTTTCCAAGTACGAACTGCGTACCATATCACCACAGACACATGTCATTATCAGAAGTGAGGGTTTCCCAAACTAATGAACATTCAATTTTGGATTGGTTTTGAAACACTTATCTAATACCCTGTAAACATCTGGCATACGACCCCATTTCGTAAGTTTATTTCACGTTTAGCGCTGAAGCAGTGAAGCAGAGCGGTTGTTTTTAAGTTTATAGCGATTCCAAGTAGAAAAAAGTGGAGAATAGTACGTGGGGAATAAATAAACACAGTTGAAGAAGTAATAGTATAATTCCTACTCGAGGCCCCTCTACTCCAGACATGTTAAATTCAGAAATTATTCACTCTCAGCTTTTCAAATCCAGTAATAGGTGACGACGAGCATCTTTAACATTGTAGGGCAGTGAGTAATTTAATCAAATTCTACCAACACAATGGCTGTTTGTTAAATTTCAATGTTCGTCTGTCATGATGTTATCCTTGTGTGACGGTCTCGAGGTACGTCCTTGCAGTTAAGCTGGCAGTCTTTCGTCAATGTACTATTAACATATTAGTAAGCACTGTACATATTAGAAAGCTGCGGCACCCCAGTGTGGCCCGGGCGTAAAGGCTCAAACATCTCCAAGGTATCTAAAGTATTAATATTACCAGGGGGGGAAGCTAAGTAGACGTACTTGAGCAACATCTTGAAGCTACAAGCAGAAGTTCTCCAGAAAATTTTGTTAAGTTATTTTTATGTCACCTTCGTTAATTCGTGACAAGTGAATACTGAAGCTTGTTCATCAGAGCCTCTTCAGAGAGATATTCAGAAAAATATTGAAATTATTCGGCCTTGCACAGGCACATGAGTTGAGGTGCATTTCGTGGTGAGTCATCGTGGCCGCTATGTTCCTCTCAACATAGTGTGCTTTCTGTGATGAGTCAATGTGCCCTGGGAGCCATGAGGTCGCAACTCTGTATTTCTAGGGGAGTCAATACGAATGTTATACCTACCTTTAAATAGTTGATGTTGTTTAAAAAATACAGCATGCCATTGTATTAATCTTCTGAATAAGTTGATTTGGGCTTCGGAATTAATGACTGGATGTAGGAAGAGTAGTGGTGCAGAGCTACTCTTAATTTTCGTCGACTGAATATTTCACATTCGATGTAGTTTAAACCTGTACTCTGTCGACCGATGTTTGGTTACTAATTAAAACATGCATATAAAGACCAGAATATCGTGAACGTTTCAAGCTTTGCATCACGCATGAGTCCCTGCAATATTTTCACTTTCCTAAACGCAAAGTGCCTGGGCTTAAGAAATTTAGAAAAAAACGATGCAAATTGGAAACGTGGTGAATACGTTCGTGTTTCGAAAAAAAAATTATACTCTGAATAATCTTCGAGCAATTGTTTTAAAGTAGCATGAAATGCATGAAGGGAAAATGATATGCAAAGTTTCCACTGTTAAATAATTTCTAAAGGTTATTTTCAACCCAGAACTGCCCAGCTAATTTTAGAACGGAACTCCTCGAATTGCTGCCCTATTGTAGCTAGGTCTACTGCTGAGCGATCGTTTCGCGTAGAGCCCGTGGTTTTAGCTCTCCTTTATGAGGATTGAGTAAACTGTACACGAATAAAATGTAAAAAGGCAAGGATAAGCATTTATCCCTATAGCTATAATGATAAATGTGATATGTATTGCATGTGCAGTAAATATATTCAATTGTAAAATTTCATATAACTTTCAATTTTATCGCTTTTTGAGAGTCTCTTCAGCCATGGCGTTGTCCTTTTATGGGCAAATCCGGCTACTGTTACTGAAGCTCTTGTTAATAATTCTGAAGCAATGCTGAATTTGGCCAGTTTGGAGAGCCATCACGTTTGGACTTCTCGCGCACGTGTGCTTTTAGGTTACATGCAAAAAGGAGATTTGGAGAAACTCATTCTGGTGCGGCAGTGTTTATAAGGCTTATGAATTATCTCCCTTATGGCAGTAGTCCTTACGAAAACGAGAAACGATCGTAATGAACATATTAGGTTGTGCGAAAAGTTCTGAGCGTTTTTATATGCAAAAAGGAAAATACAGAATTATTAAGTTAAAGGAATAAACTGTGCTTTTGTTTAAATCTTTAACAAGTTCTTTAATTCCAATCGTTAATGTTTCTTGTATTTTATCTTCGAAGCATCCAATTATGAAAGCATATATCCACAGCAGGGGTCGTTTTAAAAGCTAAAGTTTCCTGTTTAAATTTTGCAAACATCTTCTATTAGTTAATTCACTCGCAAGACCATGATCAAATCCAAAATAAAATATCTTTACTAGTCTTTGCAACATTTTCTAAAGAAAAAAGCATTACAATTCAATAATGAAATTTTTCGTTGTTCACTTTGATAGCCAATAAAAGTAATCTGAAATGAAGGATTAGTAAAATTTAATCGTGCACAAATGATACTCAAATTCGGAATGATAAATCATTGTTGGTAATCTAATTAGGCACATATACATGTTTGTATAATGACGCACTGAACATCTACTTTAAACTCGATCAGAAATTTCCGGAGAACCTCATAAAATTGGAAAAAGTTTTTTTTTGTTCCTGCACAGCGTACAGAAGGGAAACCATTGCTTCAATTCATGTGCACCGATGTGTCTTGGCTTGACGTCCTGGAACACCAAATACTGCTATTTTTAATGAAAATATGTGCCTCTAAATTTTACCAACAATCCTAGCAGAAACGCAAAGTTGGTTTTAGGATCCTAGCGATGAGCACAAACTACATCGCGTGGCAGCATGTGGACGCGATGCACTTTGATCAGAGGACTTTGACGCGTGTCCCTTTAAAAGGCGATACGCAGAAGCCACGGCCGGAGATCGAGTTCTTTTCTAGACTGTTTTACCACGCATTTCATCTGCCGATGTTAATTTTTCCTTAGAAATTTAACGTTTCACTTCTATTTAAACGAATGCGTTTTCGTTTATTGTGAAATGGAACTTGAAGACCTAGTTCCTTTCAAAACTGTTCTACCACGCATCACGTTACCCGACATTAATTTTTCCTGAGACATAGAGGGTTTCGCTGCTATTGACACGAATACATATTTCTTTCTATTTATCACAGAAAGTTCGATAAAAATGCACATTGTCATAGGTACAGGTATGTGGGGCAAGAAATAGATTGACGGCATCGAGGTTTAAATGGTACCCATGCACTGAGGGTATGATAAATTTGATGCCTGCGAAAGTAAAACTTTCAGGTTATTCCCTAAGGTCTGTCATTAAAAAAAATATAATGAGTGATCAAGTCTTACATTTCATTTGAATTTAATCCTCAATATAGTCTCCATGATTATCGATGATCTTTCTTCCTGCTTACAAGCTTTTTAATACCGCTGCTAAGAACCTCTTTCAATTATGACGATAAGAACCCTGACATGTAGGTTTCGGCTTTCTTATAGCTCGAGTGAGTCAGGCTGTCCAAATGATTCTATAAACTACAGAACACATTGCAGTTTGAAGGAGCCAGGTAGAGAGAATCAGGTGGATGAGGAATTCTTTCCCTCCCAAGCCCTTCAATCTTTCAGAACGTGTTTTCGCTGCGTGAGGTCGAAACACTGGAAAGTCGAAACTGACATTTCGGAGTTCTTCTTTTCGATACAGAAAAGGTTTTCAGTGGTGAGTTTAAGAAACTTGCAAGTAGATGAAAAGAAGGCAGATTATGATCGAGAAAACACCATTGATGATTGAATTTCAACAAAATGTTAGATTTTATCACAAGTTTTCTTTATTTAAAATTTTAACAGTGCTTTTCGGATGACCTGGTAGGAAAACAAATGTTTGTACAACTGTACCATGAAGAGAAATTTCAAGTTGATATGATGAACTTAGTAACTTTCAACCAATATTACCATTAAGTCAATGCATGTTTTATTTTATTTCAAATCAAAGTTAAATGTTCAAGCTTGAAATTGCATTTCAGCCTCTGATTTAGCATCAGGCAATATTGTGATCCTAGGTTTTCATTTCATACCTGTTCATTTTCAGTTTCTTTAAATTGTCAATCAGTTTTCATTATAGCTAGCAGAAACTTTTCGATCACTAGTTCGGACTTAGAATTTGATTTTTTCGAAATGAGTACTGAAGGTTCAACGCCTTTCGGTTTTGAAGTAAGAAACATATCCTTACCCTTAATATAATTTTACGTATTTTATATAATTCTTCACACGAACTCGAACGATATTTTGCAAGTTCCACGACCAAGAGAACAGTGAAAGAGTCCACTTGGGACGTACATACGCGCACACGTTCAATCTGACGGTCGAAACTTTCCTCAAATTGATCGTGCGCGTCGGGCCACGTCCCTAGACTTCTGTTATGCGTGAGGGCGTTGAGGGAGTCTGGAAAGCTGCAGGCACGGCCCATTCTGTGATGCCATAACACATTCTGCGAGCAGCCTGCTCGATAAGATGTATGCCAAAAATATTTTGGCTTGTATGTGGTAGAAGAGTAAACAATGATGAACTCGGAATAGTTTCTAATTCTCAAAATTTAAGAAATGTTTACGGCTAGTAGTATCAACCATTGCTTTATAATTTCAATTGAAATCACCCACAATTATTCTCCGCACTCTTACCATCCATGGCTTAGGATTTTTGTTTACACTCCGAGGAATATTATCAGAAGTGGCAAAATATAACTTTGGATTCTGAGCCAGGGAACATTAATCTTAGCAGAAGCGGTGGCATATATTCTTTGGTTGAGATTCTCAATGATAATTTCTTCTGTCTGTCACAGAGTGATGAAAGTAAACATGTGATACAAAAGCTCCTCGCTTGCTCATTAACTACGGTAAATCAACTTTCATTTTGATAACATTAAATTGCTCTTTATAATTCACCGGCTGATAGGTACAGGACAGTATGCTCCAGTTTTAGCTCAATGGAAGTCCTGATTCTCATATTCGTTGGTCTTTTATGAAGTTAAGTCATCATGGAGATCCGAACTCAATGCCGCAATGTCGGCTACAAGCTACCAATGAAACGTTTTGTATCATTGCCTTGAAATTACCACTCATTCACTGAATATTCTGTTCACACGAAGACTCAAGTTACAGATAATGGAGAGAGAACATCTAGATATCAAGTGGTGGAAAGACTCTAAGGATTCATCATTCGCCATGAATTGATCGATGTTGACTTGAGGCATCTCTCACACACTCGATCTGCCCTGCCATAGTGCTTTGTCTCAACTCTTTGTATTTGTCGTAGTGTTTTAAAACCCACGTTACGAATGAAAGTTCTAGTGTATAAGACTCAAAAGTGAAACTCAGTTAATTTTCAAGTGATAGAAGGCTGCTTTGAAACACTATACCCGAACTATTCCCTTTGACATTTGATAAACTGCACTGAATCCATTACACAGAAATTTGCATGCCCTTCCATTGTGCTTCAAACTAAGCATCAATTTGAAGTGCCTCATTAGAATTAGTAACAGGAAAACAGTTATGAGGGGACAGGAAGGGAGAATGGGGGACGACGGAGATGGGGGAGCTGCAGAAGAGGGGGCGCTGACCTTGAATAACCCTGTGAGCAACGATCTCCGAGGGTCGATAGTGTGTGGCCAGGGTTTCTGAGAAATATTGGAGCAGGAGGACAGGGGGTGAGAGTTCTCTCAAATATTGATGCAATATTGCGTGATCCGAATGTCCATGTATCATAGATACGAACTATAGCGCTCGGTCAACAATGAGAAATTAATCATTTCCCTTGCAAGAATAGTTAATTCGTTTGCACACAGATTCTACTTCCATGCTTTTTCCAAATAATTTCAGGCGATTAAACTTGTTAATCGCCTTACAAAAAGCTTGGTTTGAATTTAATCGTCTTGTCTTGAACTTTTTCGATATAAAGTGTTTGACCGTTCCTCAGAGTACTTATCAATTTGGCAGTAAATGAAACAGTAGTTTAAAAATCATATATTTTTGTCAAAAACCTTCTGGCCTTGTTCGTGAACATATTACTATTGACGAGTCTGATAGGCCTCGAAGTGATGAGACCGGTTATCACAAGATAGATTCTAGTGAAATACCGCGTCGGAAATGCGATAGTAGGATTTCAGAGAATCTTTATTATCAGTACCATCTTGACGCTTCAGCACTGTGTGGCAGGACTTTTGTACTTAATGGTTTTAGCATTCTTCTTCTCTTCAATGTTCTCATATTATCACCTTCGAATTGCCTTGTGTTCGATTTCAGAATGAAATTATAAAGTTAAGCTACTGTGTGTTATGTCAGTTAGATGAGAGTGAATTTGGAGGCACGCGAGTGTTAACTGAAGTGAAAAGCAGCCTGCCATCTTCGCAGCCCGCTAATGGGCCTTGAAAACATAATGGCGACCCTGAGGATATCTGCCATTAGGAAATTTGAACGTCCAGCTCATCCTCAATTCAAGATGACGGATTATACTTTTAATGTAGTGTGTTGTTATAAATCAATCCGTAAAATAGCTTTTCAGTTAACAACACATGGTCGAAACATTGCCATTCACTTGGCTTCTGTGCACGTACTTCATTAGTATGTCAGAGCATGAAAAAACATTCTCAATCACGGATGCAAACTCTATGCGCTTTTTAGCGTATAAAAGGCCGAAATAACTGTCACCATTCGATGAAGAAGATTGTACAGGTTGGGCTACAAAAAAGTATCTACATCTTCTAATATTTTTTTTCTCACCAAGTACTAACTGTAGAGACCTCAGCTTTGTCTTATTAATTTTATGTACATTAATTTATTTAATTTTATCAATGACAAGTGTTTTTTCTTCACAGGGATAGCTGAAGTAGAGTTACATAAAAGGTAAGTGTGATTTGTTTCTTATCGTGCGAAATAACCTTTATTATCTAATATAAATCATAAATTATTTTGAATTTCAATTTGTAACTCTTATGAAGATTGTCATTCATGTTCACTTTTCATAATTTTAATTTTGCTTTTTCAAATTAACTAGAAAAACTAAAATCAATTGTTTATGAAAATTTACTGTTATGATTCCTATTGCGGGATTAAAACCATAAGGTGATAAATGAATTTCAAAGGTGAAACTGAAATTGACAAAAGTGTAGATAAATGATAGGCGGTATTAGAGATACAAATCAAAATTCAAAATTGCTTACGATTAAAATTATTCTATAAGGATTTTCTCGCACCTTGAACGATAAACTTACGCACTTACATTATGCGTAAATGTACCTAAATTAGTCTCGAGAACAAATAATATTTTTCTTAACTGATAAAAGTAGACAAATAATAATTGTTTAAAACAAAGCAGTACCGAAGTCTTTACGATAAACACTTGTAGAGTGATAAGTATTTGAAATCTCGACCCTTTTTTTGGTCCACCATGCTCACATACATATATGGAGTCGCTCTGTTTTTGTTTTACTTCCGCTGTATCACGTTACTTTCTGCTCTGAAACCTCAACCTGAAATTAGTATAAGAAATTTTAAAAGATCATCGAATCGTGTCTCCGATTCTTTGTACTTTCATGGATTTTTAATTCTGATTTAAAAATTCAAATCCTTTATCCTAACGACAGGAAACCGAGTGTCCATGGATCCATCAATACGAGTTGGAGGTTTTAAAATCCTAAATTTGTGTAACTAATTCGAACGAATATGCACCAACTAGCTAAAAATAGAAGGGTTGTATAAGGATGGAAGCAATCTCAAGGGCTCACTTGTAACAAAAACAATTTACTCAATGAATTTGCTACTGATCTACCGCAAAGTTTTCCCAGTAACTCGTCAGTAATTATATTTATTAAGCCCTAATGTATATCCGCTGTCCTCTGACGATCGCCAAAATTAGTCACCCTGAACACTCGTTGCAGAAGCGTTCGCTAGTATCTTTCATGCAGAATAAAAGGTTAAGTAGGTAAGCTTTAAATTATCCGTTCCTGCTTAAATTAGACCCCTGACATACAGTTCTAAATCCATAACCACTCGTATCCGAATTACTGTGCAATATCTACGTCAGTTCAATAGAAAGGAAGTGCTTTCTCTAGGCACTGATAATACAATTAATCCTGAAGTCGATGTCTACAATTCGAGAACATTAGGCTTGTAGTTCCGCCAAGCTTACCTCATTTTAGCGCCAATAAAATTTGAACAACTGCACAAGCATTGAAATTCTGCGCGCAGCTAGACCACTGCAGGTATGCAATGGTGGTCTGCTTGTGCGCATGCCGGCCACAACCGGTTGACACAAGTCCGTCCTGATTGGCGCTGTGACTCATGTGAGCCAGTGCGCTAGGTAGTGCTTGAAGGTCGTGCTCATGGTGGGTATGGAGTTATTTTAATTTTTGTGTGCTTCGGTGTAATGCTATAACGAGAAAAAGGATTCACAATTTTGGTGTTTCCAGGGCATAGCTTATAATTCGAAATCGAAAAATGGTATTCATCGAAATATTTGTGAACTCCACACGTATTTGTGTGGAGATACTGTTTGGTTTTCAAGTGTCTCATAGTTCAGCATTTTCTTTAAAATTTAAAATAAAAATGATTGTAATAACTATTTACATTTCATTTTATTGATTCACAAGCTATGTATAGAAATTTTAACGAAGGTAAATAGGTGTACCTTTACCGAAAATTGCTCTTTGCTCACCTAATAACGGACATGTATTTAATAAATCAAAAGCTTTTACCATCGGGTAATTTCTCCCCTATTTCGTTTCACCAAAACGTTCTTGTCTGTACTAGGAACGTTTGTAAGCAATGTTGAGGGAGGCCCAGAATTGAGATGATGTTCGAGGGTCCCTACAGCGATGTTGTGTTTGAAAAACAGCCGCAAAGTCATCGCGGACAGAGGACGTCCTCCGTAGAGCGCCTGCGTGCAGCGGCGTGCTGGGCTAGGCTGCGGTGCATCAACTCTTCTGGGAAATTTCTTCGGCTTACCCAGTTTCCAAGGATACAAGCCTGCATTTTCCTAGTGCTTACATTTCCTTTGAAACTCGTCATCTAAATATGATTGAACTCAGATTGAAGTCAGAATCAAAGCTCATTTGATCTACGAGTTAATTCAGTCTGAGAGACCTCTAATGTAAACCTGGTTTCATCAGTGTTTAACCTAAACATAGTTTATGCAACACTTATAAAAACCGATCTTAATATTCCATTTATTTATTAAACAGATTCTTCATAACTTATGCGGCAGTTGAAAAGTAGTGGTAGTTAATTTCATGTCAAAATATTTTCATCAGAATCGCAGTGACAAATAGACTTCAATTTCTGACTATTTCGGCTCGTTTTAAAGGCACGTGTGTTAACATCTGTGAACTTTGAAACAGAAAGCTCTTATTATTACCAACAGTCATCTCAAATTTACGACACTTGGGTAGGGTACGAAAAATTTACCAATATTTGGCCTTTGGGGATCATATTTTCACCACAGTTTTGAAAGTTCTTACCGGATACTACGGTAAATACGATCTAAAGTTTCGTAAAGATTGTTTTGAGTTGAAGCGCGTTTAAAAAAATCCTCGGGACAAAAGATATCCCGATGGAGCTCTCTTCTTAGTCATAAGTAAAGCGATACCATGGGATATCTATACTGTCCCCCTCTATTACTTCTGATATTATTTAGCTACGATGGATGAAGGGCACTGTACAACCACCATAGCTTACTCTTCTTTCTCTCGTCGCACGAGTTTAGCGGCGATTGTTTTTTATTCACTTCACTTGCACTTCTGAGCGCCACGGTTATTTTTGTGTTTTTTTTTCCACGGTTGCCTTCACAAATGCCCATTATCGAGAGCGCCACGTGCGCAGCAGCTCTTCATCCCCCCTGCGGTTCCCCCCCTCAGCACACCGAGCCGTTACTACCCGCCCCTCCTCTGCCATCCAAGGTCACGCCACAACCTTCAGGTCTTCCCCTGTTCAGAACAGCCGCATCCCCGAATCAACGCTATTCCCCTACTAGGTAGCACTCACAGGCCGCTCCCATGTCCAGTGGTGAGTGTTGCTTTGTTTTAACACTCAAGAATTGTGAGCTTTGTTTCAAGCGATGGAGCTTCTGCTGCCTCTGGGGACATAAGCTGTCGGATTACCAGTATGCGTTTTTTTATCTATGACTTGTGAGAGCCTGCAGCTCTCCATTGCTTCATGTATGTTGAATTTACTGACACGTGTATGCTTTGGCATACATGCTTTACAGCTTTATGCAGCCACGCGCGTTCGTTACACGTGCAAAAAATGTTTTCGCCTCCTCTTACAACGTTGAGCTCTGAACAAACGCACAGCCGATGAGTGGCAGCACCCCGCTGTGTATGGCGGTATAGCACTTCTGGCTTTAACGCTTCGTTTTCCTGGTTCTGTGCCAGGCCTTGGAACTTTGCTACCAGAACGCGAGCAATTAAAAGTCAAAGTTACTCATATTGCGCATTACCCATCTGTAATTAATTTTGGTATCCAATTCTTGCTCGACGCAAGAGAAATTGTTAATTAAATATGAAACAAAGAAAATACTCCCATTTTTAAATAGATGTAGTTTCTATCCTTTATCGCAGCGTATCAAGCATCAGAAAGGCATACATGGTTTTACTGCTAATGCATATGTGAATAATTTTACTATATGAGCTTTCTTTCATTAAATTTTTTCATAAAAATACGTAGGGCACTGGTCTGTTAGTATTTACTCTAGATTTACTCAAGTAGGTTCTATACCACCTGATGACGTAAAGAAAAATGACTGATTTAGCAAACTGATAGCGACATCTTGGTTTGAAAATTAAGGTCCCTCGCATTCATCTTTTGGTTTATAAACTGCACACATTGAAGAGTCAGGAAAGCCCGATGACACCCGAAGGTCACACGTTCCATTGTATTTGTCATGTTCAGACTATCGTATTATCTTTTTTACGCAAAAGTGCAGTGTCTGCTTATGCAAAAGATGATAAACATATATTACTTTATCTGTTACCCTTGACTGATAACTGTTCTTTATTTGTCTGACCTTGGAAGAGATAAAATTCTTATGTTCGAGACCGGAGACTGACTAGGGTAAGAGAGTACATCGAAACTGCGCACAACTTTCAGCCACCTGAACACGGCCTCACAAAAGCCACCTAAATTTAACGCAGCTGCCTTCTAGCAAATCCTTGCTAGAAAATTTTTGTTCGAAAGCACGATAACGGCTTTAAGAGTGTAATTTTCAAGGCTTAGTTCTGTATTGGAATGACACACTGGTTCATGTTATGATGCATATTTCTTGATATTACACTTCAGCTTGTACATACTGTATTTGGAATATCATGGACGATAAATTTGGACATTCTCAGCACAATTTCATTATTTATGATTAATTTAATTCACACTCAAGTCTCACATCTTTGATGGAGGCATGGATTGATCGTAATCATTTCTTTTCCTCCTCTAAACACGTATAAGTGCAGTTGACTTAGTTTTCATGACAGAGGGAAAATTGAGTACGAATAACTACTCTTAGTTTTGGGTGGAAAACTTAGTAACTTCCTCCTTCTAATTGTCATAGGGTATATTATTGGAAACATCTACAGGGTTTTTACATTTATTTACATTTCCTTATCCTAATAAATTGAAACTTCTAATTGCGCTAGGGAAATAACATCCAATTTTACACGGAGAGAGCCATGCATGTTCACTAAGCCCCGTAATCCGGACATCACTGGATTAATACTGTTATATTTGACCTCAACCGGAGCGCTGCCCACAGCCCAACTGATGAATGGATGATACGAGTGTTTCAGCTCCAGCAGCTGGTTTGCCAGCTTCATGAAAATACGAAATTTACTGTGAATTTAGGAATTTATTACAATTTACGAACGAATTTACAGTGAACGGAATTTAAGTAAACACCGTAAACCAAGAGTTAACGTCATGATTTTGAGCGAAGCATACTCGTACTTAAGAAATTATTTTTGACTAAACACAATATGAT
Organism: Orchestia grillus; assembly: GCA_014899125.1. NCBI lineage: Eukaryota > Metazoa > Arthropoda > Malacostraca > Amphipoda > Talitridae > Orchestia > Orchestia grillus. Next base: position 23,351 of record VOMN01042617.1, read on the forward strand.
CGGCATTAGAGAAGCTGTCAATAGGTCACTGGAAGAGTTGGAGCAAACAAGACGGAAATAATGATACCAGTCTTTGTCTTCGTTTATGCCAATATAAAAGATGACTTGGGTCAATAATAGATTGTCATAGCTTCGAGTACAAGACTACGCGATCAGATTAACATCATTTAAATAAATTATCTGAAAGTTGTGTCAATAATTAATTCAGTAGCTGCAGCCAATGTCTAAACAATTACGACAGATTGGGTAAATTTATGTTCATTGTGAAAATTGATCAAGTAGACGAGAGATGTTATCTGAATTGGAACATAATATTGTGATTGATGGTCAAGTTATTCTGTACCCACGTATCTTGGATGCTTCACGCTTCTCGGAAGTGCTCTTGGTGTCTCACAGCGTGTTCCACTGGCACTGATGGATTTAATTATCGTGTTGTTAGGGGATGAATTTTATCAAGATGAAAAATACGCCGTTTCATTTTCTGTTCCCGTCTTTTCCACGAATAAGATGGTGTATCCTCTCGTATCTTCCAAGCTATTTCTAGCTATTTCCTCCTTCAATTTCCTAGTACTGAATAATCCTTTTCTGGCTAGGCTCACAAAATGCTAGAAATGATCCGGTGGTAAATATCTATTCATCAATCGCGAGGAAATTAATGCACTCCTGGGGTAAACAAGTACGCAGTAAAAAATAATTGGTTCAGACTGGACAGATAATTCTATTGCATGGGAACCTTTCCTTCAGATATTGGAAAACGAATGATGCATCCATCTGACTGAACACTAATTACTCATGAATTGTTTGTTCGACAAGTCAGTTTCAGGTACGACTTCGTTTCTTCCGCTTCTGTTCATGTAAATTAAATAAATCTTATATAAGAAGGTCTATTTTATTTCCTTCATTAGATAATTCTATTTCCAGTATCATTGCGTAAGCATTACTTTTGTCACATTATAATTCGTAGAAATGGATGTAGAGTGTATGACAGTATATTTCACCGGACGTTCCATAAAGCCTAAAGTGGGTAACGCTACGTGTTTCAACTGGTTTTAGTGGTGAACTTCACATGAAATTAAATTAGATTACTTACGATTATATGAATATAACGAAAATTTCTTAGAATGAAATCGGTGTAAATATTTAACGAAAGCAACCTTAGTTTGTGAAATTACCTCAAAACTTAAATGGAGTAATATAATTTCAAAAATGTTATGAAAAGTGTATACTTTTAAATCTTTCAACAATATTCCTTGCTGAACTTAAGTAGAGAGACGGACTTGGCTTCTGCAAACGAAATTAAGGTGAATAACAAGTCTCTCGGTCGCTGGCATTGGCCGGTATTTGGGATCCTACATTTGATGAAACATCCAAAGCCTTCCCATCTTAAATTTTCTTGTGAAGTTATGACTAAAATTTTCCAGAATATTTTCGTGACTTCATCGTTCCTTTAATGATGTGATGGTTTGTTTGCCAGAGAAAAGAAAATTTAAAACAAGGTGCTGCCTACTGCATGTCTTGAGTTTGTATGGTTGATGAAATTGGGTAATTGCTAAACAAGCATAGCCAAATTATTGTTGTATGATCCGAATTTTGTTTCATCTGAAAAGTGAATTGTGTACACATAATGATCCCCTATCTTTTCCGATCATTTTCAAAATAAGTATTTTTTGGGAGAGAAGGCACTTCTTTAGCAGAGGAACCTTACCTGCCCGCATCTTTTAAAGTTCGTCTCCTAGTTGTCTCTTTATTGGTTACTGTGTGGCTGGTGGCGATGGCTCTGTAGGCGACTTTAATGTATAAATGTTTCTTTAGTTTTAATTTTATTGAAATTTCTTCTTAATTCCCTACGCTTAGAGCAAGTTCGACAGGTTATTTTTAGGGTTGTTGAGGATGAAGGTTTGCTTTTCCTATTCCATGATATTGTTTTGCACAGAATTTACCTCAGCACTAAACTACGTAGAAAGCCTTCTTTGCTCTTAACCTGTCTCTGACTTCTTAACAGTGTTACATCTAGCTGGCCGAAAATGTTTTTCATGATAGGTGCGATACAGAACGAAATAAATTACTATTCTGTTGTTCGCATAATCGATATCAACAGCATTAACTTGTAGGCTTTCAAATATGTGAATGACTATTCTAGAATGGTAGTACGGAGTCTAGAAATATCACTATTTTCAGTATATCCATACAACAAACCTTTTACACTGATGTGATTAGCTACAAATAGACCAATTGAAATTAGAAGTTTAGAACATTCCTCTACATACTTTTCTATTTTTACGTACAAATTTTAATGCTTGCTATAAGTTTATTACTCGGCATTACTTTCCTCTAGCCACATGGACAAGTTATTTTGATATTTGCTTGTTAAATTGGCAAGGTAAATTTAGGCAACAAGACTGCATTAAATTTGCATATATTTTTAGCTCCCACACAGATACAAATATTTACTTTACAATATTTTAGAGGGTGCCATATGAAAATTATACAAGCTTTATAGAGGGATTCATGTAGTAATTTTCTTATGTACATTTTCTCATTTCATTTTACACAGCCAAAAAAATTAGCAACCTATTAAAAGCAGAAATTTGCAAGATTGAACTCTTGCTACCGACTCCCATTTTTTGTACACGGTGTCCCTTGTTCGCTCCTTTCTTTTAAAAATCTGGAAACTGTCTTTATGGTTGTTTTTTAAAAGTTTTCTCGGGTGAGCTAGAAGTCATTCGACGTCATTTTTTCCCCAGAGGGGCAATGCCGAAGCTCAAGGTTGTCAAGTTAAAGCTGTAGACGAGACACGAGTGAATATTTTTACAGCTAGAAATATTTTGCTTGCAAACCGGCATTACTGTTGTGTAATCGAATCACGCCTGTTTCAAAACTCAGCAAGGGGTTCTCTAAACTTTTTTGCAGCAGGAAGCTGCCGTGAACAGCAACGTGAACACTTCAGTGGGGAGCGTATACTGTTGATGGTGATCATTTTTCAGATGACCAGCTTTAGTTTGAATGCGGGTCGTTGCTCCAAATTATTCAAAAAAGGACTGAATGTGGAGCTGAGGAAAATTTATTCAACAGTGAATATTTATAAAAATATAACATATCTACAAAGGGAAACTTGGTATTTGTTTTTCGATTTTCATGAGAGTACAGGCTTCTTTCTACCTTGCAGCAAGTATTCAATAAGCAATCTGTAAAACTAAATCATTTTTTAAGAAAAATTGATTATTATGTTCCAAGATCATTCTGAAAAGTGTTAATCATCTTTGTTAGAATTTTTCTTAATATTTCAAATACATCGGATCGTGATGTTTGATAGAATATTTCTACGTTTTTCTTGGCTTGAGGACAAGTTGTACAAGTTTAGAAATAATTATTTTTGGTATTTTATACAAAGTCTTTACATCGGCTCTATGCTGGATTTTGGGACTTCTGTCATGCGAACTTGTTTCGTTATTCTAATTTTCACATCTTTTTCGCTTTTTCGCTATCTCTTCTTTGTCTTTTCTTCTTCATTCTTAAATCGCTGTTTCTATGCAGAGGGTATCCTGTGAGGGAACACACCTTGCGGATAGATTCCCCGTCATTTATTGCCCAAATTGAACGGTCCCTCGTCTTCACCCTCGTTGGATCCCATTATGCGTGGATTGGAGCTTCAAACCAACGCGGAATCAAATCTTTTCTATTTTCTCGTCCTGTTGCACCTACTCAAAATTTTGACACTGAAGATGATGTTTTCGCTGTATGGAGACATAAATGCTATGCATGCACGGAACATAAAATCTGTATTTGAAGTATAGGTTATTTTTTCGGAGCATTTAGGACACGGAAATTTATGTTAAAATCCTGTTTCGGTCGATTGTAAATTATAAAATTATTTCTCAATAAAATTTCTTGTTGAAAAACGAAAAAATCTTTCTGAAGGTACTACCTTAGATCAAAATACCTAGAATCAACCCTAGATTTCGAATTTCAAGGTGGGTTAGAAAAAATATTAGAGTTCAGTCCCTTCCAGGTTCCAATATCGTTCTCATGAATCGTTCATTCATACGAGACTTTTTATACTCACCGATTTCTCTAATATTTCCGGCAAAATTATTTGAGTTCGGACTGACGGTACAACCAAATGGTAACGGTTCATAGGTCTTCACAAGTTTAATACTCACCGATTTCTCTAATATTTCCGACATAATTATTTAAGTTCGGCCTGACGGTACAGCCAAATGAATGAGTAACTGTTCATAGGTCTTCACAAGTGTTCCCACTAGCCCGAGCGCGGTTCACGGCCGGGGTTCTTCTTGCACCTGTGCTTGCCAGGGACATAGGTAAGCTTACATTGAAGCAGAATTGTGGTCTCGTGCATAAATCTTTTCATTATTGTCAGCTTAACTTTGAACAGTCTGTCGAGATATTGGAGATGTAAATGCTCCACCGAATCGAAATTTGGACTCTTCGCTCACGAAACGGGTGATGGTACTTCAGCTGAATAACTCCTATTTAACAAACAAGTGTGATGCTCAGGATGTGTTTTGCTTTTATCTATAACTCGATGTCGACAGCAATTTTTTTGTTTTAAACCCAATTTTCATACGTCAATAAAAAAGCGCAATAATGTGGTGGTATCTTTTTTTGCTAGGTATGTGACGAAATTTTACTCATATCAATTTGATAAGGGTTGACTTGGAAATTTTAGGACAAAATTTATCTGAGTTTTTCATGATCAATTCACATAAAGCGATTTTTTATTTCATGATGGTGAGGAAAATTGCATGCAAGTAGACGAAGCGACTCCTTCATTTACCCACGGAAGTGTACTCGTGTAAGTAATGATTCAGGAAGAAGAGAAAAGCGAAGTAGAGATGAAGGAAGGAGTTTTAGGGCGAGGGTATAATCATGAATAAAAGAAAACAAGGTTTCTGACTCTTGACTAATTTAATCAGGAGTTTACTATATTCTTATCTAACCCTACTGCAAATACCCAACAGTAACCACACTTGTGAGCAGTAATTCAACATCTGTTCAATACTCAAATTTACAGAAAGGTGAAGAAAGTAAATTGAAAGATTTTATTGTAACCGATTTCTTATTGACACCTTTGTAATCAAGTATGGATAGAGGAATTTCTGGATGAAACAGGATCCAAGGATCGATATAGTGAACCGTACAATAGTTGTTCTTTCGCGAGCACGCTCCGGTTAAGATTTTCTTTTTAACCCTTTACACTCTGACTTGACGTTATTTTTATGTAAGCTTAACTTTTAAATAACTCTATACTTGATTTTACAGTCCTAAATTCTCTTTTAACGCCTTACAAACTATTCCTTTTTTTTCATCCGATCTTTGATTACAACACACTGAATGAAAAAAACAGGTTTGTTTATCGCAAAAAATTAATTCCGAGCGTTTGTGATGCATTTGTCATACGAGTTTCTATAAGCATATAAATGAAATAGTTGCAAGATTTTCTTGAAAAGCCTCAACCTTTTATGCACTTTTTGTAAGCATGTTAACTCATGAAAACATGTAGAGCCTCAATAAAAACAAGCTAAAACTGAAAATATTTCTTTAATTTCAATGGGCATCCAGCGGACATATATATGAAGAGTCAAAGTTCATTTCGTTGATAATTCTTGAGTGTAATGGCATCCGTCAACATATACAGGGTCAGGCAAAATGATATGACACGTTTGTAGGTTAAATAAAAGGCAAATAAATGAAAGAAACAAAAAAGTGTTTTTATTTCCGAGAAGTACATAAAATGCCATTTTGTTTACAGGTATAAATTAATTGCCGTCGATCTATTGAACAGCTTAAAGATGCAATTCATCAAGAAATTACTGCCATTCCAGCCATTCCACGTGAAATGACCCGCCGAGTTATAGACAATTTTCGTGAACGCCTTCTACCGTGTGTGGACAATAATGGATCCCATTTGGCTGATTTTATTTTTCAAACATAATGAAACAAAACGGCCATTATATGTACTTCTCAAAAATAAAAACAGTTTTTTGATTCTTTACTTCATTTCCATTTTATTTAACCTACAAATGTGTCAGATCATTTTGCCTGACCCTGTATTTACCAAGTTTAATTTCTTAACTCCAGTTCATTGATTTATGCTTACAGGGTAAAAATGATGCAGTGTAACTGCATTTTGCCTACAATTGTAATCCCAGGCCCTGAATTATTTTCAAACAGAATTTATGAGAATTTGAAACTAGCCACCTGGAAACACAGTCTCCGCTTGCATTGTGAACACATTCCAAAATCTTCTGGAATCGAGGTCATGACTTGATGCATTACTGTTGAAATAAAGCGAAGACTGGTAGATCACGAAATTCCACAATTGTAAAATGTTCGTATTCTTGTGCTAAAACTATCATTCTGAGGCATGTGAGTGAAAATCAATAACTATAAGTGTGACCTGTTATATTTCTGTTGACTTTTTTTCACTTCTGCAGAAGTATAGTGGGTGTTACTAGTGTTGGTCACAGAAAACAGGAGGTATGAATACTACTGACTCTTTAATTTATTCTGTACTCCTACAGTATTTCACGTCTACTCGTGTACCTGTACGTGAATGGTGTCACAAAGTGTGTACAGCACTAGGGCAGAAGCCTAAGAATGGGCCTTATGACTCGATTTATGTTATTTTATTTAATTGCTTTTGTGATGTCACAGTAGGTACAATGAAAAATACATCGGGGATACAAGATTAGGAAAAAATTCTGCGTAGCAAATTAGGCGTACGATACAGGTGCGAGAGGAAAAGAATCTTACAAACATTTTATTTGAACGTTTCAAGCTCTAAGGTCATCATCAAGGAGTCGGAAGTGAACATAAAACAGCATTTGGCGATGAACACTTGGGACATTACGGCTGAGACTTAGAACTGAAGAAAGAATTATAACAATATATAAGAGAAATGATAAAACTGTGATTAAAACTTGTATAGAGCTTAGCAGTTAACTATTTTCAGCCGGTATACACTCTGCATTTCATTGAGGGACGGCTTTAGCGTTGAATATAGAGAGACTAAGATACGAAGATCAAAATTACCAGAACGTATATCTAATATTTTAAGTTTATCAATACTAACAGGTTGATCACAAGAACTAGAAATGCAATGTAGTCTCATGCAAGAATGCGCATGAGAACACAGGGGGACATAAATAGTTCGGTTGATTAATTCCAGCGCAAGTACATATAACAGTCAGATTTAGAGCCTATGTAAACGCTACCGTGGAATCGCTCGTCTCTTATGTTATTTTAATAAAAAACCATGCATACGAGAGGAGGTAAAAGGCATACATGTATATCCATAAAGTTGTGTATCCAATCTTCTAAGAAGACTTGGCTAAAGTATTTCGTTACATGTTGATGATCTAACTGTTGTTTTGTGCCTAACCTTTCCACGATCTTCTTAAGTCAATAGCTGTGTCCAAAGGAAAGTCTTTACATGGGAGTCATGGCATCAAAGCAAGCATGTTGTCGAGATCTCGTGCTCGTATTTGGCTCATTTACACCTGCCTGTAGTGAACCTCGTTGAGTTTTATTGTTCCGCTAAAATGTAATTTCCAGATGTAATATTTTTGGGTGGAGAAATTAGAGTTAACAAGAAGTTATGATCATCATTAGGAGACTACTGTGAATTCTTTGGAAATAATAGTTCCAAGATTTTTGTATAAAGCAGGGTCAAAGTTAGAAGAAAAAAATAAATGAAGACGGACATGTTGCATAAAGCTTAATATTACTTTCCTGTAATCCAAGACAAACGTATGGAGATACTGATTTTACATGTGAAGAAAATGCTTTCATTATGAAACTTCTCTTCTCTGTTTATTCGTGAATTTATTACCATGCTGAACTGTGATGCAAGCAGCTGAAATTGTATGCTGCTTAAAAAACGAACTTCGCTCCTATATGCATGGAGTTCATACAGTGCACATCTCTTTTGTTCTACAGTTTTACGCTAGAACTCCTTGACTAGTTAATCGCATTTTGATATCATATGTAATTCGTGGGAAAATTTACAAGGCGCAAACAGAATCAATCCAACATTTGTCGCTTATTTGATATATTTCTTCGATTAGAATCGAGAACACAAATATGCAATGGGTGATGAATTTTACTTGGAATGAACAGAATAAAGTGAATATGTTGCAGAGGCACTAAGAGTAGATTATAATTTCTGGTTTCCTATCCTAAAGCTTAAGATCTTGGGAAGAAGATGGTAACTTATGCAGTGGAGAGCACGTCCACGCTTGTTTTATAGAGGAAGTGAACGACAAATTGTTTTCTGAAGAATATCGCTACCAATATGTTCACAATTGTGCGCTGTACTGAAGATGAACAGAAATCTAGAAAATGGCAACCAACAGGTTCACATTTGCACACTTTACTGAACATGGATAGAAATATGAATAGCGCTAGCATATATTTAAGTTTAGTGTCAAAAACCATCTCAAAAATAGATGTTTCCCAATATCAGTAAACAAGGCTATCAAAATTTAGAGAAGTCCAACACTACTGCCATTTTCACATGCCATTTTCAAACGAAAAAATTGTCGTCTAGGTTGCATGTTCATCCTCATTTTTTTTCGCAGGGATCTGTGAAAGAAGGTAATTAATAGAAAGTTCAACTTGAATCTCAATAATGCCATGAAAATGCGGCATCTATAAGTAACGGAATGGAAATTATTACTTATCCCAAATGCGCACTAAAAACGTGTTGCATTTTCGATAAAGTAAGACAAGCGTCTCCATGCAGTCAAAAATGATGGTATATCTCATGAAAATAATGTAATTTTCCTAATGAGGAGAACACCAGATGTCGTGAAGGTTTCATTTTTGTTTCGTATTAGAACTTGAGCAAGACAAATTTTTTTGAGCAAATCTACAAATCTACGAAAATGTAATTTTCTGTATCTCTGATACGGACTACTTTCTCTAGCATGGTTTTAAGTTAGCTATATGTATCCAAGAATGTGGACTTGTGAATTTTTTCCTGTCTAATTCTTTTGCGATGTAAATAAATGGTTACACTCAATGAAAAACATGTACTTGGCGTTTGATTACGTATCATCATAGATGTGTTTTTGAGCTGTGCTTATCATGGAAACCAGTATGCGTGTACCCAGTAAACCACTGTAAATATTAACGGAAATATTGTGGCATGATATTTTGGTGAAGTCAGCTCCCTAAACAGACGCACAGACTCTTTTTTTAGCGGCATGATATGTATGTTTGTCTGCGTGGTGTGCAGCGAACTTATTTCATCATTAAAAGTACAAAGTAAAACATCGACAGCATTTCACGAGTCCAAATAAGTCAGTTGAATGAAAAAGATCGTACCGTAGTGATATTTAGCAAAACTTAGAAATCCATTCGAAACGATACGCGAGATTATACCTCGATGAATATGTTTCGAAATTTTATAGATTGCTTGAAAAACTAAGGGCAGTTTTTTAATAAGCTTTCAATATACGACGATGTTTAATTTATCAACATGGACACTGTATAATAAAACGCCCGATGTCTTCTTAAATAATATACAAATAAACAAATTTATACATTTTTGTGAGCGTCATTTCTCCTACAACATTATGTAATGCAATATGAATCTCTTTGAACACATTAAATTTGTGAAGAATTTTATGCTCATAGTAATTAATATAGCCCAGTGTTGCATGTTTGGTTGGTTGATTGGTCCTTCCGTCCGTCCGCCTGTCTGCCCGTCTTTGTATCACGCTCTGCTGGATTTAAATAGAAATAAATTTCCGAGTCTGTTTTCCTATACTAATAGCAAGACTGTCAGCTAAGGCAGTTCGTATCAGTGACACTGAAAATAACTTTATTTCATGTCAGAGTTACCGTAAAGAAGAGAGCATCCTAAGAATTTAACATCATTTGTTTCCCCATTTTTGGCGGAGCGCGTCTAATGGTGTTAAAATAATTCGTTTTTTTTTCGTTCACTGCTGAATTATAAGCGTTGGTGATACTGTGAAATTAAATTAAACTTAAAATTAGGAATCGCTAGCATCGGAAAATTTCCAACACTTTCAAACAATATTCTAACAAACAATATTCTAAGGGGTTAGTTTGATGAAAATATCAGGTCCAGCGCCAGTGGCCTTCAAACTTATAATATGATTACATTACACTGAAAATAAAAGCGTTAAGTGGTCATACATTGTTATTACAAAGGAGTTAATAAAAGTAGTCACGTATCAACAGCATACACGAGTGACAGACCGTAGATAAAGGCGCCTGTCGAATTAAAGGAGACTTCCTCATCTCCCTCGGAGAGCTTTTCTCCCTGAGTCGATCTACTCTCTTCGAGAGTAGCCATACCATATCCGGGTCAAGGTTGTCTACTGTCATCTACCGTCCGTCTATTCACGCCCATTGTCCTTGCCGACCTCTTCCTTATCTACTGTGAAGCCTGTGAAATGTTCTCTCTTGAGGATCCCTTTGTGCCTCCCTTCCTTATTAGTTTTGGTCGTTGCAGCTTCCTAGCGTCAACTTAGGGCGCTTGATAAGTCGCTGATATTTTGGCTACGATTCGAGTGAAATTTCAGAAAGCATTGCCGCGGCTTCAAAGCTCATGTACGAGGGCTTGTCTATTTTTGTTCAGCTTTAGTTTGCATTTATTTTTAGTTTAGCGCAAAATTAAGACGTGTCTTACGTATTTATACCATGCTTAGCCACACAGAATTAATTGTACAATACACACAATTTAAATTTAAAATTTGTAGGATGCTTTTCGCTATTTCGGTCTCATAAGGTGAGGGTCATAAGCGATCTCAAATAATAATGGTGCTATTTTTCTGTTTCTGGACTAATTGTAGTCATTCTCATGACTCATTATTTTCCTAGCCGATGTTAGTTCGGTTCATCTTAGTCACTCTTCTGAGCGAATTTGTTCCTTGAATTTTGCTTTAAATAAATTAAGCTCCAAAAATCTGAACCAATAAAACTCTGATGTCTTAATACATAATACATATATAATTAGTTAAAATACATATATACAAATATGTGCACTCACTTAGTACATGATTCTGCCCCCAAACCTTACCATCAGCTGTCGACATTCGCACAGCGAGAATCTCTTGGAATCATTTGCATATATCATTTGCCCTCACGCAGAGCTTGGGAAAAACACTACACTGATACGAAGTGATTTCTTCCCATAAAACACGGTGCAAAGCTACAATTCCTTTAATACTGTAATGCACACATTAGGAGGGGAATAATAATCCAAGTTTTTTATATTTTGTAATTTCCAATTTTTGTCTCGCATTATAATTTATGCTTTTGGTTATTGGTTTTACAGGATAGATTAGTACATCGAAGTGATTTCTTCCCATAAAATGCGGTGCAAAGCTATAATTCCTTTAATACTGTGATGCACACATTAGGAGGCGAATAATAATCCAAGTTTTTTATATTTTGCAATTTTCAATAGTTGACTCGCATTATAATTTGTGTTTTTCATTGTTTGTTTTACAGGATAGATTAGTACATTTCATGAAAGCTTCAGCAGATAACGTCGAGCATGTTAAAGTGGACCAAAAATGGGCATAATTTGGCGCTCTAGCAGGGTCAACATTTACGAAGGCACCACATGACACCGTGCCTGTAACTCAGGGATACACATTACAGATACATATAGTTTCGAAGATTGCCTCTTCATTGTTTGACTTTATTTGAATATCCATTCTGCATTTCTTTTAAAATGATTTGTCAGTCTTCCTTGTTTTCTTTCCTAGCAGATGCCGCACCGAATTATCTTTAGGTCAGCTTTTATTCGGTTCTGAGAAAAAAATAAAACTTCGTCACCCAAGTTGAATGTATACGGCAGGTGTTTCAAACGAGATGCAGCATTCGGCATAATGAATTCAATTCCCAACAGAAGGTTACCATTCAATATTTCGCTACTGATTTCTTAAATGCTGAAAAAACACAAAATGATTAGCTCTTGAAACTTGTTTGTCAGCCGAGTTTTTAGGACTGTCAATAATCATGTTTTCTTTTGATTATCACTTCGCATAAATATATCGAATAGTGTACGTACCGATATTGTTATTTTTCTGTGACAAAATGTGATACTTCCTTACTAGAGCTAAAGATATTGAATGATTTCAATATCTTGAATAAAATTAATAAATAAAAAAAAAAAGTATTTCATGACATGCATTCTATGATTATTAAGTTTATCACAAATTGGAAAACTTGAAATTAACTCTGGTATGGTAACCTCACGTTTCTCATACCCCGTAGTTTGCCTTCCATTGTTACCTTCCAAAGCTACCAAAACTTTCTCGTACCAAAACTAAGACTCTCTTCTTTGCGTAACCTTAGATTTAGGGTAACCATTCCAGGGTTAAACTGACGATAGTCTATCGAAGCGCACCAGCCGTGGGGACGAATCTCTTTTTAACCACAGGGTTCCGAGCGCATTTGCCTGGAGCAGTCCCGAATCTACCTCTGACATACTGACCTCAATTCTACGTTCTACTGCCGCTGGTAGAATCAGGCGAAGCTACTCATTCCTGAAGCGCCCAGCACGAGACAAATTAGGATGAGATGCTGCCTCGCACTTTTCAAATTTGACATCTCTCACCGCAATGTCCAATATTGGTATTACAAGAAGTAAAACTATATGCCATGGTACTTCTTGTTTTGTGTTCACTAAGTGCAAAATTTTTTCATAGTTCCATCACCCTGGTCACAGTTGTCTATACTTCTATCTTGTTTTACTGGAAATGAGCTCCATTTTTAAAGTCTATTTATTCTAGGGATTGGAACTTGCCTGTAAAATTAAGGTACATATTTTGAAAACAAAAGCCACCTGTTCGAAGTTCTCGTCCTTGTAAATCAGATAGTCTTATATTCCTGCTGAGATAAGGAAATGCTGTCTTCACGAGAGATTCACTCAGTAACTGTTGTTTTAAATTTGTTTTCAAGTTTTAATCATGGGCAGACAACAGCTCTCGTTGTAATAAGCAGTATGCCTTGGCTGGCCGGGTATTCTGATAACTGCTCCAAGAAGTTCTTCACGAGGTGCTAATTTTGACGTACTATTACTGAAAATATTCAGACTAGACCGCTTAGCGCAAATGTGCGCAATTGAATTTAAGTATTGAAAATTATAAAGGTAATCCTGTCCTGAAATATAGCATATTAATTCTAACCTATAAATAGATAAAAGTGATATTACTTAAAACACAGTACATAATTTAATGTATATTATAGCATCGTGATATACTGACGTTTACGTTACTTGTCTTTATGGTTAGAGATGTAAAACTCTGTGTATAATTCGCTAGTACTTCCTCCCACCAGCGCAAGTAAGAGTTCGCTGCATCCAGTAAATGTTTTCTCGCTCCTCACATTCGTTTTACTGTACATAAGGTAAACATGACTTAAATATAATACTAGTATAGAGCGATGCTACTTCTAAAAAACTTCGTAGTAACTCCCAGATTCGAACTCATTGTCACCAACTTAAAGAAAAAGGTCGCAAATATGAGTGCCGAGACCGAAACTGAGAAGTGATCGATGCTGAACGCTGGAGGTCGTTCAAACTTTGTCTGGATATCCTATTAAAACGACTAAGTTGTTGTACGTTGAACAAAGTTATTTTTTCCTATTAGATTATGACATTCACGTGGCCTCTTTCTCAGCAATATTTGAGTACCCAAGTAAAATGTGAATAGCTGAAATTTCTCTATTTCGCATGTTCAATTGTACACATATGTTTTAAAGTTTTCAGGCCCTTCGTCGTCGAAACAACATTATCGACGAAGAATATATTTAAAAACTCTTACTACTTATCTACACCACTTTTTCAATATTAAATTTAAATAAAATGGGGCTTCGACATTGAAGAAAATGCGTGTAAACACGTGAGAGGAGTTCTTCGAATTTCAGAGAAGTATTACTGTTGTGGGAACAATTTTCAAAAAATTAGATGTCTGCTGTGGTCATCACAAGTCAGATTATGACGGTGCTTCAGCAATTATGCAAATGTTTCGCACTTCTATACCTATTTTTACTATTTTTGTAAACTAGAATTTTGTCATTCACCAGTTATCGAACTGTAAATTCTAACATATCAACTTGATTTTATTTATTCATATATTGTTTTTTCATCTCGATGTCATTTAAATTATAATATTATGGTTGACATATTTCACATCGAAGTTTGTCTCGTAAAACGAATTTTTGTGCACATTTAACTGGTGAATTACGCTAGCTCATTCGTTTATTATTCGACCTATGACCTACATATTATCAAAAACATCGAAGCATTAATTTACGTCGAGTAGATTGGCCTCGTTTCAGCTGTATCAAATAATTGGTTTCCGATATATGCTACTGAAAATATTTTTCTGCTTAGTTTTTCATCATTTGAATTTAAAATAAACTGTTTCCTAGAATTATATCAGACAATCATATTCCTTCGTAGTGTTTGTTTGGTGCGCTGCTTCTCGTTGGTCATACATTAAATTCTATAATTTGATATCCACTGGATACCACTTTTTACATCAGAGCACCCAAGGCATTAAAAACGGTAGATTTCATACTTAAGAAAGATGTGTTAGTACTGGTAAGCTGCGGCTAACGTGAAAGTGAAATCGTCTTTGTGCATCGATGAAAAAGACGGAGAAATTGAGAACGAATGATAAAAAATTGACCGAGAGAATGGCACGACGTGTAGATTGAGGCCGTCGGTGCATTCCAGGCTCACTAGCTCACTGGAGTAGGAGTTTTTGGGAGGTTTAGGGGAGAAGTGCGGCTTCGTTGTGGTTTCTAGGCTTAGAAGAAACGCACGGGCACTTACCTGCTTCTGCTTTCTTATCGTCCTAAAAAGCTCCCGCTGACTGTTTTGAGGCTAACAGAAAGAATCTGGATTGTGAATTCAAATTGAAATCGAAATCGCTTATGTCATGAAACACGATAGTATAAACAGTTTTAGCTTGAGAAAGTTTTACTTCCAATAAAATAAGAAGAGTGGAAAGTAAGGTGCCATGAAAAGTACAGTGCTTCTGCACAAAAAAAATACGGTGGTAAAGTAGAGCCATATTCATTACTGCTTTTTAACACGTAAGTTAACACTCAAAAACGGCGTCAATTGAGCGGTTTCAGATGGGATAACTTAAAAATGCATAGGTTTACTTCCGGCCATAATTACTTTTCAAGTCGATTGACTTATCAGTCCACGAGAAAGACCCGTAAATAGATCACATTAGTCAATGTGGCGGTTTTTAAACTAAGTTGTTACAATTCTGGGCATTGTTGTATCATATAACATGAGGAATACCTCACTCGGAGCGGCTGTATAGTACGTGTCGCTGGTGCCCAGCAAGAGGAGAATCAGATTGGCTAGTTTTGGGGCTCAGCATAGGCTGTTAGACAATTTGTGTAGCAGCTACTCAGCAACCAACTTGAGAGTCAGATTGACCAGTATTGGGGCTAAGGACAAGTTTTCAGTTCGTGTAACTGTTACGCAGCAGCAAGGGAGTGAGGCTAACCAGAACTGGGCTAAGGATTAACCTCCAATTCGTGTAGCTGCTCCACAGCAGCAAGGGAGCAAGAGTGATAGACCCAGGCTGTGTTGTTGCCCCGCAGTAACAGAAGAGAACACGCAGCATTGGCTAGTATTGGGGTTAAGGATACGCTGGGAATAGGAGGAGGGAGGGAGAAGGAGGGGGCGTTGGCTCCTGTTTACCTGTAGGCGGGAAAGTGAAAGTGACTTGGGAAATGCGGAACGTCGAAGAAAGTGGGACGCGGAATGGGTCAGGGGTGAAGTACAGAAGTAGAACATGTTGGAAGGGCAGACAACTGAAACACATGCCAGATTGTAGCAAGCTCAGCAACGAAGTTGACAGACTTAACTTCCCCCATTATACAACATGCGATGCATGCTAGAGCTGCACGAAGTGCTCATGCGCTAACTAGCCTAAAGAAAGTTTTCTCACATGCATTTTTCCTTTAAATGATATCATCCTACGCTTTATGAGTGCTGCATTTTATCTACGGTTTTTGAGAGTCCATCTTAATTAAAAAAGCAATACTGCACTTGAAATTGCTTCACTGTGTTCTTTCAGGGCATTAAAACGAGGCGTAGTCACGAGGATAGGCAATGGAACGCACATTCATTCATTCATTCATTCTTTACTCAATGGGACGTATATTTCATTCATTCATTCATTCAATCTTTATGCAATGGGACGTACATTTTATTCATTCAAGTATCGGAAGATTCATTGCTTTGAACTTCTTTGGTTCCTAGAATTCCATGAACTGAATAGTAACTTCAAATTCGAATAGTTTCTAACGTTAGCTGAGCCTTTTTCTCTACAGGCATGGGATTGCTTAACGTTTTTCCTACAGTACTCGTCATTTACACCTTTTGAATTTCAAAGGAATACCAAAAATATTCCTATACTACCAGTTTTCAAAATATAGTGGTTCTGTATTTTATTGTTACTTTTATGGGAACAAACATGTTCTCAAACAGAATAGAGAATCTAACTATGAATGACAATGATATGTAGTTCTCCAACACGACGTCGATCTCAAACTTTGAGACTTTATAGTCTGTAACTCTTTTTCATATTTATATCTTCTTCTATAATGAAATATGGCTGTTGAGAAAATATAATGACTCTTAGAAGATTTATATAAATTATATTTATATGTCACCAATCTTTTGAACTTAAATGTACGAAATTAGTATCCAGTCTGACAATTTTTTCAAATTTACTTGATTTATATAAACTACCATAAAATCTCGGAAAATTTACTGAAATGGAAAAAAAACGCTGTCCTGATCACGTCAGGTTAGATAAATAGATAATCACTTTATATATGAATAAAGCATTTCCAAAAGAACAGAAAATTGAGAACAACAACTGGATAACCATTACTTCTGAAAGTATATTTCCAACATACATGTAACATTAAGGAAGTTTGATTTCATGTTAACGCACGGAAAATCCTAAGATATATTATTTACGGTCAGTAAAATCTGCAAATGCTTTTAAGAGATGAGTAACGTCCCACGTACTTTTATAAGAAGCTTGAAAAAAGTTTTATTTGCAAGTTAGATTGTTTTCACGGAGATTCATTTTCATTCCTGCTATTAAACGTTATTAAGAGGGAAAAATATGTACGCAAAATATCTGTAGTTTTTGATAGAAATAAAACTTCTTGAAAAAAACGAAAATGTAGATTTTCAGTAATTTCTCCGTGTAAAGCTATCAGGACTTCAAATGCTGCTTGGCTGCTTGTACATTTTCCATTGGTTCAGCTTCTTATTTTCCTGCAAACTTCATTTCTGATGAAAATCCATAAATTTTTCTGAGTTCCAGACTCCGGTCTTATAATCATAGATAAGAACAGCAAGCACAGGCGTAGGGTTTGGGGCCAGTGGCGCCAGGAATTTCCAGCACATCGAGGCCGTAGCCCAAATACCGCCGATCGCGGCCGCACAGCTCGTCCTGATTGCACTTTCCAGTGAAGCAGAAACGGCGCCTCGTCGTAGCTGAGTCATCCAGAAATCGCCCTGCCTCTGTTTGAGCGCTCGGCTTTTCAATGCTTTCTTTTCGGCCTACTGGTCTTCACTATAACCACGAGCTGCTCTAAATCTAACATATTTTCACACAGTTCAAGATAAAACAGAGCACTAGGTCTAGTTCAACTTCATCCTCGTCAATTTGGTCAGTTGTTATATACCGCAGCTTGATGTTGACTGCACTGCGTATAACTTTCTATAATTTATAGGTTGGCGTGCTGTTTCGAGTGAGCCTTTTCATTTGAGTCAAACAATTATTACTTGAGAAAACTTTCAAGTCAATAAATCATGGGCAATTTTTTACGGTACATCCCTATACACATCCTAAGTTGAGGTATTGATTTTTCATCATTTTGCTGACATTCAGCTTCTATAATTAAGAAATTGCTTTCGCCATCCTTATCGTAGTATTTCTTAATAATTAGGAACTTTTATATATTAAGTTTAGAAGTTGTCATCCGACAATACATTCGTACATATTCATTTCTGGGTCACAGGTGCCTTATAGCTTTCGAGTACCAGTTCTTGCGACAACTATTAACAAAATTTATTTTTGATTATCATCTGCTATCAACGAATTTGATTATCAACGATTTCTACATATTTCTGATTGATACTCCCACCACAACTTCTTGCTTGCAGTTTCACCGATTTTTCTTCGTATATTGAACATCTCTATTCAAGTATATTTCCTCCATCAGTGGGTCGTTGTCACATAAAACAAAAAAATAACCAGCTTGTCACATATTTTAAGAGTCAAGCAGACTTACAATTTTCTCCCGTGTTTTTCAATATGCCGTGTTCAAAAAGTTCCGCCCGCTTGACACTGCAGGCTGTTATTTCCCCCAAGTATAAACTTTCTAGATTGTGTCTGTCTCACAGCCGCTGACGCTCGAAGGTGAAAACCCAGAACGCAAATCACAAGCAAAGCTTGAGGAGAGTATGAATTAGTTTCCCGTCTTTGGACGAGAGCTGAAAATAGCTATTTGAGCTATTCGTAGATCGTAGAGCTATTCGTAGAACACGAAATGGAGGAGCTCGATCGACTAGCGCCGACACGGGCTGAATTTGGCGCAACTTCCCGTTTATCAGAAATATTAACATATTTTAGTTAGTATATGCAGATTATGAAGGTACATCATAAACTAAATTGCTGTACATGGGTTCTATAAAATGACTATATTATTATGATTTTACTTGCATGCTATCCCTGATGGGCCTCCCTTGCCTCACTATCATCAAATGGCAGAGGGAAACAGTCTCATTCAACAGCTCGCGGATATGCGAAGGCACACTATGCACACAAAGAGACGGCATCCCAGTGTGGCCCGGGTGTGAAGGCCTAAGCATCTCCAAAGTATCCAAGGTATGCTCAACACTTATGTTTCATATACATTCGGTTGAACTGTAGCTGAATAGTTTCTCTGAGTGTTCTCCAAGGAGTACTAATAAATTTATCGCCTAATAGTGTTGGTTGGATAAATTTAACACAAAAGTATTCCATTGTTTTTCTGGCTTTGTAGAAATCTATCAGTAAATGCGCCAAAATTTTCTTGCAGATGTTTGCGACTTATAACTTCTTATGTGTAAATAAATTTCATGCTTTAGATGCAACTTATTGATGATTCATCACCTCACTCCTAAAGTTCCTCTGTGAGCTACTCAATATGAAAAACCTAACAAGAACTCACGAAATTTAACCAAATATTGGGTACAACAGAATTGGAGCGAAATAGAGAGCAGCTTTGAAGTTCTGTGAAAGTGTTACTGTCACTACCAGTCTCGCTCCTCTATCGAGAAACTTGAACGACTTTCCAAAATGAGCTATTCAATTTTATTGCGTATGGACCCAACATAAGTTTCTAGTTTTGATTATGTGGTTTAATTTCTCTTTTTACTTTAACGTCATAATTAGTGAAGCAGAATAGTAACGCTTCAAGAAAAATATTTAGTAAGGAATGTGACATACAAAAACATATGAATCAGTTTTCATTCGAGCAGTATTTATATGCACCTAATACTAGATAGGTGTATATAAACACAAGCAGTGCTCACAAATTATAGCCGGCAACTGCGTGAGTATGCTGTGGGTACAAAATATTATCA
Source organism: Orchestia grillus (assembly GCA_014899125.1). Classification (NCBI taxonomy): domain Eukaryota; kingdom Metazoa; phylum Arthropoda; class Malacostraca; order Amphipoda; family Talitridae; genus Orchestia; species Orchestia grillus. The sequence continues at coordinate 43,035 of VOMN01042617.1, forward strand.
TTGATCAGAAAACACTTTGCAGTGAGGCTTAGAGAGACAAACCAAAACGAACTCGCGGGTGAACTCTATTGCAATACGTACACGATATTATCTATCAGCTTCCATACACTTACATTTATACTAATGTATATACGAGTATACACATGCATGCATGCTAACATATTTAAACGGAATTTTCTTGATTAAAGAAAACATTTTTGACACAAAATTAAGGGATGCAGAGTGCGTATACCGAGCCTCTGATCTCGTACTCCTCGAGCTTTAGGAAGGTGACGACAAGCGCTAGTAAATGTGGTGCTTCAGTGAGAATCGAACTGTGCATAAGGTGAAGTAGTACTAACCGCTAAACTACAGAGAACATCAGGCAGGTGAAAAGTTTAAACTGAGTTGAAATTTAAGCCACACAGAATGTTTCATAGCAATCAAGACTAAAATTCATAGAAGATAAGACAGCAATGAAGGATAAACGATACTGATGTTTAACAAGGGGGAAGTTAAGGTGCTGGTAAAACTAAACTGATAGATGAGTTACTACTTGTATGAAGGTTAAACTATATCAGAAGTTCAACAACTATAAATTCAAATCCAATAGAACGTACAACAGTGCTGTGTGGGAAGCTTCGACGAATGTTAGGTTCCAGTAATAGTCAATGGTGATTGACTTACTGCGACAATAAAACTATCATTGTAATCTGCCGTGACATTTAATTTACAGTCGTCATCGACTACAACTCCCATTTCGTTACGTTGACCCTCAAATTTCACACACCGCAAGTTATACAGAAGGGCAATTGCGATGAGCAGAAGATTCAAGTACAAGATATTTCTTTTAGTTGTAAATTTATCTTTTGCATAGCTTCAATAGCATAACACGTGGAATGACGCAATAGAAGGAGGAGAACACATTCATTCAGAAATACATGAATGAACCTGTGCCCTATTACAAGAGTTTAATGCCCGTTCAAATACATACGTAAAAGTCCATTGTTAAAATTTGTGTTGGCTCAGCCTACTCTAGAATATGATTTCGTTACCAGTTACACTAAAATACACTCCCAGAGAGCCTTACCCACGGGTCAAGTAAATTTACGCCTATTCGGTGTTCAAGAATGAGTGGTTGTTGGCCACTCGCCGTTGTCCATAGATAGTGAACTAGCAGTCACTGAACGGGCTTGCCACCATTTCGAAAGAAGTACACAAGCTCTACGATCAGCATGTGGGGCTCTTAGATGGGCTGCAATAATATCCTTCCCTTCTACCGTTGCCATATTAAGCCTAGATTCGAACTTACCTTAAGCAAGAATGTTTTAAATCCAAACCAGGACGCAAAAATAAAGACGCTTTTTGACAATCCACTCTATATCAATCCTGCCTAATTTTCAAATTTAATAATTTTATTTGGTTTACGTCTCGAGGGACGACTATGAAAGTAATATATATTATTGGTTAGTGATGTAAGTTATACGAATATTTTAACAGTCACATCAAGTGACAGCCAGGCCGTCTTTATAATATAAATGAACCGATAATTATTGCGCCTGCGATTCGGACTTCTCTCCTACATCATGGATGCTCAAGATGGCCGCTTTCGTTCTCTCTAGGGTACAATACGATATCCACGACTTTTACTAATTGCCGAATGTATACCCAAAAATAAACTAACACTTTGAGAACCAGATTCACTCTCTCCTTCGGGAATTAGAACAAATATATGCGCATAAAAATCCGCTTGATACGTCATTAATCTGTTTGCTTTTGAGGGGAGTTGATTTTTTCACTCGTGAGCCATTTCTCCGTAGGTGAAAATGTGTTTTCTGTTAGAGCTGTCATTTATCTTGACGAAAATTTTCTCATTTGAAGCACCATCTAACCAACTTTTTGATTCATCGAAGGGATGAATTTTTTACTCCAAATTACGGAAATATACAGACACCACAACAGGAACAATCCAAAGGAAATATGGTTATTTCTCATGAAAACAATGTATTGTTTCACTTCGTTAAAAGACGTTATTTATTAATTTTACGCATGAGCTTGCGACTGATGTCTAAATCTTCAAGTCTACAAATGCATCGTAGCTGACAGGAAGCTCTTTAGTCTGCACGTCCGAATAAATTACTTACGTACAAGCAGCAGGCAGTGAAGTCTCACATAATTCGAAGACAGAACAAAAAGTGGTATGTCGTTATGGCAGCGAACGAGGATGGAAGTGCAGACTGGAAATGTCCTCGGCACCAGTCATCGACCCCAGGCTTGCCCTTCATCGTTGCTCTTGGCACAGTTTAGACGTCGGAGCGAGGGCAGCGAGCTGACGACCACCACCTTCCCTCATATTCCGGGTCTGTGTTCAGATACGAATTAAAAACGCTCTCAGTGATGACCTCAATAACATCAATAAATAAACAGTTTTTCCCTTCCTCATTTATATCGTAGCATGAGAGTAATATCGTGCTCATAGCTCACTGCTGAAGAGGCACACAGCTGTCCTGATAGATTCAAAAATGGGGTGCATCCAGTTGAATATTTCTTTCCATTAAATTTCCAAGCATGGTTATTAGACTAATATATTATTTCGACGAAATGAAATATTAAAATACATAGGAACCACTAAGGTTGTATTTTCAGAAACCAGTGAATAAATTCGTTCAGTAGTTAAAGAAGCGTTGAGTGCTCGTTAAATCAAAAAGTAATTTGCATTGATAAAGACTAAAATTACGTTTCCAGCAGTATCTCAAACGAATTACGTTAAAATTAATGCAAGAATTGTACAAGAGTTTCGATAATGTTCCTATTAAAATGGAACATTATTTTGAATATCGCTAATGGGAGAATATTTATTGTGTAGAGAACAGTTTTTGTAATAGGTATCGTAATTTGAAGTATTTAATTGCCTACGTGATTAAGCTACACGAGAAGAAATGCCGAGAACTCTAAGATGTTCTTTAACTTTTCCACTGATGCACCACACTGTGAGTCATGGACGGCAAAGCTACCAGGTTAAAATTTTGTGTACAGTTCATCGATTCAGTGAAAAACAGAACATTTGACTGAATTCAACCCTCGAGTGAAGAATACGTTTATTAAACATGTTTGTGTTTTTTAATATATTGATTTACATCCAATATGTAATTGTACTTTACCGATCGAGTGATCATACTTCACGTTTATTTAATAAGAGAAGTAAAACAGTATTTTTCATGGGCGTAGCATAAACAACATTTCGCCTTTACATGCAGTTGCACAAGTATGCAGAACCTCTGTTACCTCTTTGAAATGCAGAAGCTTGGAAAATTACCCTATCATTTCGCCAGGTTATATCTGTAGATGGTTTCTCAGGTGCGGATGAAGGATCGTGCTGTGAATTTCCAAGTAGAAAGCTGTACCCTGACATCCTTCATGAGTTCCCCTACCAGGGATCACCCTGCCTCAGACCGGCCATCTAGAGCTCTAAAAGCAACAAGCCTCCTCGAGGTGAGGGAGCGCAGCGATATAGGAAGTCGAGGAACAACATAAACGTCAACTGTGTCAAGGATGCATTATGTTTATTGTTCAATTTTAAATTAACTTTCACAAACCTCTTTCTCTCCCAGAATTTTAAGTCATTAGCATGAACGTATTTTATCCAATGCAAAAAAAGTTTTCATTTTTCGGTTGCGGTACATAATTTCTGGAGCCGACCTGAGAGCTTACCGTGCGTCACGCTTTCCTCTGGAATGTAATTGTTTCTTTAAATGATTAAACTAATGAGGAATTTTGCTCTTACAGGTATGAAAAAGTCTGCAGTAAAAGGTTAGGTGTTCCTTTTTCACCAATGCTGTTACAATGCAGCACAGTTAGTTCGTAATAGATTAAACCTGTCTGATATAGTGAGTCAATACGGTGAAAAACTGCAAATTTTAATTTCGCCGAACGCACATCTAAAGGGGGATCAACGAGCGCTATAATAATATTAATTTAGGCTATCTGGACTTTAAACATAATGGTGGAACATTGAAGGGCTACTCTGCCAACCCTTGCTGTTACAGACCATCGATCGCAAGTGCCTGCTTATTTTTCTTTTGCCTAGGTATAAAATTTAAAAATGTAAAATTCATTTGTAGTATTGTCGTATGTGTTTCCTGTTATTCCTACATAAAGTTAAGAAATGCCTATTCAAGCTTGATCTAAAACAATTTGGGTTCACAGAACTATGATCTAAAATCATTTCTACCTCTTTCTGACGATAGATATGTGAAGAATAAATATCAAGGTGACGTACGTAATAACATAAAATCGTAAATTATATGCTGAAATACTCTACTTCTGTTGTGAGAATTGAGAGCATACTTTTTATGGTCTTACACAATCAGAATACTTCGATTGTACTGTACGATTTCACCGCGGCTCAAATTCCTTTCGAGTCTGAAAGAACTACGTTTAACTCAAGAATTGTGGTTATTCTGGCACAAAGTTATAACTCGATAAATAATTACCCTATACTTTTCAAATTGCTTGAGACATAACTCACTATCACTCACAGCTTGCGTCATGGTCGATGGGTGGAAATTTCTGCCTCATTGTTGTATCGTTGTATGGAATTCTTTTATTCGTGGTTGAAAGACTGTACCTATGTGAATATTATACAAAAATAACTTACAAGGATGTTTCATGAGAAGTTTATCGACTTAAAATTCATGTACGAAGGTGCTTCTTTGGCCAGCTATGAAGTAGTTTTTTATTGCACTTTGTATCAGATTCGTAAGGTTCATCCTGCAGGCTTAATCCGTAAAAGAGATATGACGTCTACGTCCAAGAGAGTTCTTACTTCGTTGGAACAGAGCAAACCTTTTGAAAGGACAAATCTGGCCATCCATAATTTCAATACAAGGTTTAAAAGGATGAATCTCAGTGATATATAATATTTTCAACCATGATTTAATCGTTCTACTATTCTAACGTTAGGTGCGCCAATGAACTCCCAAACATGCGGGCCCCTGGATATGCTTCCAAGTTTTGTCACAGAAGCTCATCAGGAAAATTTAAAGGTAAATTTCAGATATTGCATCCAGGTTAGCCTCAGAAAGGACAAATACAGGCTAGTCTAGATATTCGCGTACTATGCATTAAATATTTAAAAATTGTAAATTTGTAGCCACATTAGTAATTTTCTAGCATGAAATATCTTAACGCTATTTTCATGAAGTACGAGTACGTAGTGCATATAAGGATTCTGACTTTTACATAGGTATGGAACCTAACGCTTACTGGTCATTAAAAGATTTAATAACTATAAAAACTACATTGAAATCCTCTTTCAATCAGATTTTTTCAGTTTCGTGAAGACTGAAGACTTTTTTACCCCCCCGTCTCCAAGAACCTTCTCAAAAGCCTAAACATAAAATTGAGTATAGTAGCCATCATACTCATGAGGGTTTCAGTAAGGCAAGAATTTACCCTCGTACAGCAAGTTACCCTCGTACTCGCACTTCATTTCTGTTAAAGAATTTACCTTGAATATTTTTAAGTAGTATTTTGAAATGCGTCCTAAATCGATGTACAAAAGTAGAGGTTTTATTTCACGAATATATATTTAAATGTACATACTTCTCACAGGCCCTAATATATGTTTACATCTTGATTGCTAATGCAATCCTTATCCGATCTTCTACCAAGAAGACACTGTTCTCGATCTTTCTGAAGGAATCATATCGAAGTCACAACGCGTTTCTCCCTCACCAGCTCGCTTGCAAGTGCTGCGAGAAGGCGCGTCGACAGCGTCTGCAAGAATAGTAGGTAGCACTCGTGGCGGCACGTGAGGTCATGGCTGCTACGACTGGGCCATGGTCGGTCATGGTAGGGAAGGTTTAATCGTAGCACCAAGCATGGTATTCGGAATAATTCATGGATGCATTTTCTAAGGACAGGTCAAGAACATTGTTCGTTACTCATGTAGCATACTCAAGAGGCATGGGAGTGAAGCCTATTAACAATGTACTCTTGTAATGTCTGTGTCCTTTGAAACTGAGTATGATACATCAAAATTGTGACATTCTGTTATAAATTACGCCTGGTGTGTTTCGTAGTTTTTCATCGGATTGTGTATAGCTTGTTGATTCCATGGTCAAGCTTACTATTTTTGATTTAAAAATCCTCAGTGGGAAACAACTAGGGTAAAGAGATTGATTGTAATTAAGAAATAACTGCTGTTGCAGAGTTACGTGTATGTAATACGGAGTAGAAGTGGAAGCAATTTAATTTACACAATAACCAGAATCCATTTTTCATGATGTGTAGTGCATGACAGAAAGTTTCAATAAGAACAGCATCCCTTACCCTTAATACGTAGCTATATTATTTTACAGGCACAATTCTTACGTAGAAAATAATGGCATTTATCTAATAAGTTTTTGAATCAACGGAAAGAAAACGAAACCACATGAAGCCTAAAATGCTACGATTCTTGTTCGTTTTCATTTTTAGTACTAAAATACTGCGAACACCTAAAGAGCAGACAGGTTGGGTTTTGATCACGAACTGATGACATCGTGGTTAAATCAAAAAAGAGACAATAAACTTAAGTTCAAAGAAACAAGATATTGTACTATATTTTATAGTATTAAGTTATATAATATTGTCTTATGTAATATAATGTAATGCTATATTATACAGGGCAACTCACAAAAAGTTTTGAGATTTTCAAACATTTATTAGTCAATAAGTATAAATCGTAGAGACATCGGTTTGGTCTCACTTGAAATATTAATTAGTCTACTATTACCAGACAGAAGAATCGGTTCACAGGAGTGGTTTGGGCACTGGTACACAAAAAGTAATTGTGATATTTTTAATCATAGATGTGAATCATAAAAGTTAATTGAAGGTTTTTCATTGAGTTTATTTTTTGACAAAAAATCGCATAGAGTCAGATCAGAACTGCACTGCGGCCACTCCATTCCATGCCCAACTCCAAAGACAAGATCTCCAAAACCTTTGCTCAAGCGGCTCCGTAAGCAAACTATTCTATGGCACGAAGCTCCGTCTTGCATCCACCGCACTCTGTTGAACAGAGAATTTGAGGTTCAAATTAAAATTTAAAATATCAAGCTATAATTTAAACAATTGGGATTTTCTCGCACCACGGACAAAAAAATCTATTTTTTATGTAACGGAACCTAAATTATTCCAGAGAAAAATCATTTATAAAATTCAAAAATGAATTAATTCACGTTTAAAATGAGATCGACCTGAGGTCTTTACCACTGACTTACTTACTGAGTGATACTTACTGAGTGATAGGTATTTAACAATTTGGACCCTTTTTTGTAACTCCCCGTGCATTATATGAAGTTATATTGTGTTAAATGATACTGTAGGACATGATACCATATTTTATTATAGTGTATCACATTATATTATACCATATCTTTTTTTAATATATCATATTATATTTCACTATATATCCTAATATTATTTTATTTAACATCATATCAGAATATATTATATTGTATCATATCGTAATATTTAGGATATCCCAAACATGTCATCAAATATTTAGTGCGTCAGACTTCTATATTGAATTAACATATTTTACTCATTTTTTACTAGAGAAATTTCTTTTGTATTCGCAAGAATATTTAAAAATAATAACGAAATACAGAGTGACCACATCGTTATAAAAAAGAAATAATTTGACATTCATCATAGATTTTTACTATGAACGGATATTGATATCTTAGAACAAGATAATTTTCGACATATTTCGAGCAAAAATTGTCATTAGTAAATCAGATGTTATGAGATTTATGACGTCATTGTAAATGAAAGATCAAAATGATTCCCATACCGTTGGAGCTCAATCATAGTTATAGAGAGTGTCCCACAAAAACGGGACCCAAAATTAAAATAATATAATACGAAAAGTATTTGCTTCATTTTTACTCTGTTTCGATCATGTTATTCGTTGAATGCTTTTCAAAAAGTGTTATACGTTTTGGTAAAATACCTTCAAAAATATTTATCTGTAGTTACTCTAGTGAAGGCTCCCTGAAACATGTTGGCGCAGGAAGGTCAAGCAATAAATTGTATGCACCCAAATTTACCTGTGTAGTAAATCATTTTCTAAAAAATATTGTGAATATGTTTTAAAATTTAATTCCTTCCACATGTCGTCCATTTACTTTAATTTAAGTTAAATTGTAACGTGTACGTTTTGAATAAAGAACATTTAATATAATATAATGTAATCTTTGTATATAAAGAATATTAAGAGTGTCTAAATATATACGCCTTGATCATTATTTGAAGATTATCACAGCCCAAATCTGGTTAATTTTGTACTGGAGTAGTTTACGAACTCTTTTCCTTGACCAAACTCGCACACGTGATACAGCGGTGGGTCGCTGGAGCATATTTGAACCTATTGACCTAACTCCCGTGGAGTGTTGCTAGACCAGAAGAAAGATCATGATCATATTTTTGATGAATCTTTTAGGAGAACACACACACTTACATCAATTACTGAATGATTTAAGAGTGCATTCGAAATTCGTTGTAAATTTCAAAACCCCTTGCTCAATTTAGAAACCTATAATAAAATGAGCCTTGAAGAAACGTGCATTAAAAGTACGCTAACCTACTTTTTGAAATTAGTACGGTCAAAAGCTACACTTAACAGAATGTATGAGTAGGCACACTCGGTAGCATGTGCACTTAAATTGAGCTTAAACTAACTTTTGATTCATTTTACTGAGACTCGGTGAGAACTTGACCATTGCTCGAGGCACTTGAGCGCACTCAGACTGAGCTCTCGTGTCAGGGGTAGGAAGTAAGAGGGTAGATCAGAGATAGCCTGAAGGCAGCTTTTGGCCGTGAAAGTTTTGAGATCTATAGTCTATGAGTAAAATATTTTTAGTAGGAGTGAATGGTAAAATTGAGCTAATATTAGATGATAATTGTCCCTTATCTTGCAATATTTTCAGGCTCTGGTTTTTAAGTGTATGTAAACATTAATAACGATAATGATGATATAATTTGCCATAAAAAAATTAGTGGAAATAAATGAGCTACATTACTTTAGTAACTAAATATCTGTTAATAATTTAATGGATTTTTTATGTCTTATAAACAAATTTAACGTTCTTTAGAAAATCTCTATGCAAATTCATATAATACGTTGTACGTTTACCCTTAAATAAACCAAATAGGCTGTTCATATTGACGCAGATACTTGTAACAACTGTTCGAGAATACCATTAACTTCAAGTTCAGTATCTGTATCAAACGTGGACGGACGACATGACAGGTGTTGCAGCAGATGTGTCGCTGCAGCCACACCAACAGTTAGAATCAAGGCAGGTGTACGAGCAGCTAGTTTCCGTACACATAAATCAGCATTTCGTCCCACGACGGATGTAGCATTATTTGTGTATGGTATATAGTAATTTACTTCAGGACTGGTATAGCAGCAAGTTGTTTCAAGACGGATATATCAGCAGTTAGTGTCAGAGAGGAAGCAGCAGCAGCTTCGTCAGGACGGATATGTTCTAGTAACAGTAGTTAATTTCAGGAGAGATGTATGAGTCGTTAGGGACAACGCAAGTTATTCGATTCAAAAACAGTCATTTTGGGGAGTGAGGTCTTGAGGAATAAGTAGGATAGACGCAGCTTGCTCTCCAAGGGAAGTCAGGTCAGGAGCAGGAGGAAGTGTGGAGGCGGAGAGGGAAGAGCGGGTCACTGGGGGAGGGGATCGAAGTCAGGCCAAGGTGGCATGAGCGCCTGGAGGCCGCGAGTGCGTTAACCTCGTGTCCGTCTCACATGCTAGCTCGATGCACCTATTGCACAAATGAAAGCTTCTTTTGCTGTCCTAGAATGGCACTGCCACATGCTGATAGTTGAGGTCCACTTCATTTGTGTGATAAATTGGTGAACCGAAAATGCATGTACATACTCTAGGAAAGCTATTTAGTTGGAGACTTCGAGAATAATACAGGGTGCTCTTTGCGTTCGGCTTACGTGAAACACAGAAATGAACATATCATTTTGGTTCAGGAGTAAATAAAATATATGTCCTTTGAAATTTTAAAGCCTTCAGATTTTATTCATCCCGTTTCGTCTGTTCTCAGTTTCTTAGTCGTAACGATATTAATGTCACTTTTACGCGCGGTGGTCGAGTGGCCGCGGTTAGCCTTCTTCCGATATCGTTTCTTCCACCAACAGAACAGCAGCACTCGCCGAGGGCGGAAGGGGAAGCAAGCGTTAGGCACTTCACTGCGGTGGGAGCTCCGGCTCCTGTGCTAGGAAATGAACTTAAATTTTATTCTAGCATGTCCCCAAGGAAAGAGTTTTGAATTATTTTTCAGACTCGCGCTTGTAAGCTCGAAACGAATGTACAAGCAATAGCATAATATTCATTGCATGAAGGCTAGTGTACAAAAGCTTTTGTAAATGATTCGCAAGAGCAAAATTTTAACGTCTCAAAAACATAACATTATATAAGCGATTACTGATCTTGAATGCATCATGCCTGAATCACGACCCCAGCTCACAAGATTCCTGAGCTGTAGACGCTTCCTGCAAGCCGTGGCCGAGAACAATTCACCTGACACGTAAAGAATCTGTCTCGCTGAACTTGGTGTGCGCAGTCACGCTGAGCGAAGGTTATTTTGCCCTCTGGCATGCGAGGGATGATCTCGATTGAGGCGAGGCAGAGGTGTAGGGCGAGGTCAGGACGATATTTACTTCACTTCTCGCTTGAATCTCTCCGCGGATGAACTTCACTTCGAATACTTGTCAAAAAATCGTTTTAATGCGATGTATCTGATACGCTTTGCACAACTTTCCGTTTAAGCTCTACGTCGAAATTTTGGATTCCTTGAAGACTTCTGCTCAAGTGAAAATATTCTTGATATATGTACATATTTCATATGTGTGGAAATTATAATCAAATTTATTTCAAAGTACGCAATCAACTGCATAAATGTGATAAGGATCTTTTACATCTTATTAATTGATTGTTCGTTGCTCATAGATTTTCATCGATAGAGAGCTCTTATGGAAACTTTCACTTTAAGTAACATTTGTTAATTTTTAAAAGCAAATAGAAGCTTTAGGGAGTTCTACGCATCAAATTTTCGTGTTTTATTACTGAAATATTTCATTTAATGTACGGTAGCATGAACATTCAAATTAGTGTTTAATTATTAAGACATAATTTGATAAGTCACAAAGTTCCAATTGTAGCTAGTAGAAAGAGGCGTATTTTAGTGCAAGTAATATTATTCAACCTCACAAGACAGTATTTACTGTATACTGTAATCAATAAATCTATGTTTAAATTAAAAGATGCTAATCAAGTTTTTATTACAGGAAGGTAGACTTCGCTAACATGATCTTTACACTTTTTAAAACTTTCACAAATTTAGTATTAATCAGTCTAAGTGGCTTGCAGTGATTTACATAACAATTTCATCAAACTATTACTCATGAATGAAATGATATGCAACTTGAAGTTACGTGTGTGATCTCAGTGGTTGCTAAGCCCGGCCAAATCAGTTTGATTAATTATGTTTCACAAGATACATCAACAGGAATTTTGGAACGGGGAAATCTCCTTGGAAGCAGCGTACATCATTTGTGGGAGCAATTCATCGCTAACATTGCAAAAGGTACGTGTAGCTTTTCTTGCTATTGCTGCGGTTATTGAGCATTACATTGTACCTGAGATTTGCTCTCGACATGACCTTTCTGCCAGAAAACAGCAATTACACGGATGTCTTAAAACAACATCATTAAAGTACTATAACAGTGAAGTGTTACATTCGTTGAACATGAGTTGTAACCCTGCATGCCTCCTGTAAATGAAATATCTTGTGATGTCGCGATTCAGGATGCAAAGCACTTCAAAAATATGCAAGAATTTATTTAGTAAAATTTACTTTTTGAGATCCCAGTCTTTTTGGTGTCCCAACTCAAGTTATATTTTCAAAGGAGTGTGGCACTAAAATGCTATTCGTCTGACCAGTATAATTCAATGTGCTCTGACCAGTGTAATTCAAGAAATAAACTGTCAATCATACACACAAGTTAATTTTTAGTCACTTTTGGGTTGTGACCTCGTTCCCTTTAGTAGAAACGATCTCTGAGGGCGAATGGAGGGAAGAAGAGAAGCCCACGGTAAGTCGTCGTCTATCACAAAGGAATTAATTTTTTAAAAGGAAAACTTAAGTAGTAACTTTTGTCTGCGGCTTACGCGTCGTTTAGTCCCCAAAAATGATAACTTTAGGAAATATAGTTAAGTGATCAGTTTTTAGTGTATTAATTTGCATTTAATGCTCATAATTAACTCTTAATGACCCCATATCAGAAGAGCTTGGCGAGAATGACTTCTTCTGAATTGAGCCTAGTTATCCAATTCATTACCTCAAGAAAACAACTCATATGTTCAAGTCCTCGTGTCATTGCGCTTCAAATAGAAGTCAAAGGCCAGTAAACAATAATTATTTTCGAAAACTATTCGTGTTTTCCAGTATTATTATTTGCAACTATTTCATTGTATCCATAGTTCAATTTCACTATCGGTTTTATTCAGTTGCTACGGCCAGTATTAATATATTCATTTATTTTCTTCCAGTTATTTCTATTAATACATGTCACCATTACTGATACTAATACCCACTCATTTTAAATTTAGAATAGCGCTTTCGTAACTTAAGCAGAAAAATTGCATCAATTGACTTTTAATTCTGGATCCAGACTCATTTGTATAACGTTTACGCAATATCAGCCTCAAACATTGTCATCGAATGTTTTCCTCGATTTATTTCTTTGCCTTTATGGGCATCCTAGCCTGCTTGTAAGTACTGCGACAAAATCCTGATATGCATTCATTTTACGGAGATGATCTTGATTACTTTTTACTGAAATCAACCAACGAACAAAATATTATAGATAGTTCATAAAACACGTACACATGTATCAGGCCACTTTTTCCTATAGGTATCTCATGAAGGTATAACACCCCGTAGAGTTGCATCATGGGTCATACGCAGAGTTCTTGAAGTATAATGGATCCGACGCAGCCGAGGTGGGGAGCGATACCTGGTGTGGCCAGGTGACGATGACCTTTGCGTGCCGTGACCCTGACACTGAGAGCTCCTGAGAGCACGCAGGCCTTCGGCGACTCACTCTTATTTCCTCTTCCTTGCCCGGCTTCACTTGCTCCTCACGTATTCCACGAAGTTTTCTTGTATTCGCACAAATACTGCCGAAAGATCTTATTTATGACGGATGCTGAAGTCTTCTGACGGACTGCTCGAGTTGTCTAAAGACTGAATTGAGGTGTGCTGCCTGAGGAGGGCTAAATTTACGGATAGCGTTCTCGAGCCAAAAAACCTACTTGTTATATATACGACTTTTTTTTAATTATCCTAAACAGTTCATCCAAATTTTCATGAATACTGATTTCATCAAACTAAGCTCAATGAGCAGTTGTATAAATAACTAACAATTAAGTCATAAAATTCACATGACTTTTGGAAATTATTCTAAATTTTAGAGATCATTAAAAATAACAAGTCATAAGTTTGTTCAAAAGAAAAATATTTACAGAAAAACGTAATGAGATTGCGAACTTTAACATTTTCCTTATTTTTTTATATTTTCAGTTATCTCACCAACAGAAGCAACTTGAATAAATGAAATTCGAAAACTATTCATGTCAAAAGCGGTTGCCACCAAGTTTTATGCCCTAGCCGAATTGAGAAATACATTTTAATAGAAAAATGCTTCAAAAACTAAATTATTATTATTATATTATTAACTAACTAACTAAACACTTCCTACCTGAGGACATATCTATCGGACTGGCAGGTGTATTTGACGCAGCTTAGCGTTAGATGAACTCTCATTTGGCAAAGATGACTTGAATAAAAACTGCATCTTTTTCATTTGAAAGCTGCATCTTGAATACAGACCTAGAAAAAAGCCTCTACATGTTTTCTACCTGAAGTTGTGCACACATAAACTTGAGTAAAGTTCATAGTAATGCAGCCAAGGCTTGAAGTAGCTTTGCGTATCAAGCATCGAAAAAACTAAATTGAAACCGAAGAAACAAGCCAAACTTTGATAAGCTGCGAGGTTGATACAAGTAAAGCCTTAGTCCATCCAACATCAAGCCCTTTACTCTGATTTTTTTTAATCCTATCGAGTTTACAACAAATAAGAGACAACGAAATACTACCCAAAAATATCTTCAAAGGCACAAACATAAATTTTTTCGGAATGGAAAAATGCAGTATGAGAAATGCATTGGTTAAATTTCACAGCATAATTATACTCAGTGTAAGTTTATTTGAGATCTAGACAATCTAAATCTTAAGTTGCATTTACTTTAATTATTCTTCTTTAACCAGTGTGTGTTGAAAATACCTCTTGTATCTTTCATTCGCCTCTATTACCTATAAAAATTGAATGAAATTAGGGTGGAATAGCTAATCACTGTAATTCATAGAAAGAGTATTTGAAAGATTTTCAGTTAGTATCTATAAACTCATACTGGAGTCCTAAATTATTTTTAACAATGAGTACTTAGTTCCTGTTTATTTTTAGTTTCTGTAACCCTGGTATTGCATTTGTGAATAAATATTGTATGAAGTTTCTCTATCTCTTTACCTTGGTCAAAGTTAATTTATTTTTTTTATGTTGAGTAAGCATGAACAAACACCTCTGCAGAGTAAGCTTAGTATTTTTACATCAATGAGAGTCTAGTGATTTCGTCTGCAATATTGCTGAGTTGACTTCTTTAGCTCATCGGCATCACATTGTCTTATTAAATGTTAAGATACTATACAGACTCTGAAGAATGATTATTTGAGGCAAAAAATTTTGTCAGTATCGGGTGCTATTCATTTGAAGATATGTTAAGATACTATACAGACTCTTAAGAATGATTATTTGAGGCAAAATAATTTGTCTGTATCGGGTGCTATTCATTTGAAGATATGTTAAGGTACTATACAGACTCTTATGAATGATTATTTGAGACAGAATAATTTGTCTGTATCGGGTGCTATTCATTTGAAGATATTTTAAGATACTATACAGACTCTTAAGAATGATTATTCGAGGCAAAATTATTTATCTGTATCGGGTGTTATTCATTTGAAGATATGTTGAGGCACATGAGTGCATGATATTATTCTCATTGTTATGAATAGTTTATAGATCAATGTAAGGTTTCTGAGCTGAGCTTATAATCTCCACTTCCTAATTTTGCTTTCAATTCTACTTTTTCTGCATTGAAATTATCCACTTGTGCAAAATGCTTGTCTCCCACTTAGTTCACGTAGAGTGGGGCGTCAATGCATGCTTGAGGTTCTGGATAAATTCTAGTAAAATAATCCTATCTTACAACGCTGATTGACAAATGGGACTACATAAATGCTTTGTATGCGTACTTCTTTTAAACAGTCACTGATCTACTTAATGTTCACCCGCAGAGAAAATTAAGCAACTTCCTCGCTTCCGACATTACCTTTTGAATGAAATGTTTTCGCTCCCAGAGCGAATAACACCCTGCACGTTGCTCCGCCTTGGTGGCGACGCTAGATAAAATAATGCATGTGTGTGTTGAAAACGACGAGTGTACGCAACGAGAGGAGCATGGCTGTGGTGCACACGAACACACCGACGATCGATGGCTCGGGTAGCTGACCTTGGGGAGCTGTGGTTGCTGCGAGCGAGGGCTGGGCGAGTGAGGGGAGCTGCCGCTGCTGTACTTCATTTTTTGGTTAAGTTACAATTCCCGTTTGTGCACACGCACGATTTGTACAAACCATTTCGAATCTCTCTCGAGTTTCCTTATTTAGAAAGTATGCTAAGGGACTACTGTTGTCATTTGAAATATAAGACAAGGGAATTAGATCGATGCTAGGCTTATTCCAAAGGGCACTAGATTGCAATAACCCTCTTCAACGAACTTCCAGCCAACTGAGACTTATGTGGGATTCTACGGCAAAATTATGGAATGGCACAATTTTCTACACGACAGCAATGAGCCACCGTAATTTCACAATATACCGTAACAAGATTTCCATACCATATTTGGAGAAGAATAAGTATATTAAAACGTCTCACCTTGTAATTCTGTGCGAAAAGTTGCCAAAGCTATTTAATCTCTACACATGCAGTATTGGTTAGTGCGTATCTCTAAACACTAAAACTAACGTTTGAATTGCAGCGTCGTTAGATGTTGTGCAGGGTTTTCATCGGCACGTAAGTGTTAGGCGCATTCCCTCATTATTTCTTGATGAAACTGAATCATTGCAAGAATTTAAGGCGTATTTGTATCATCCTGCAGCAAGTTTCATTCGAGATACGCCCCGTGTTTGCCATGTTTCATACTGTATCCACACCAAGTACTATTAGCAGAACCCAAAATGTGAGAGCTGTGACACAACATTTGACATTTGCTCATGACACACCAGTCTCAAAATAGCCCTGTTGAGGCAGAGGAGAACGACCATGTGAGCCGCCTGTTCGAGACGCTCGAGGTCGATGGTCCTCCCTCACAGAAGCGCGTTTCAGCCCACGCATTCCTCACGCCTCAGGCTTTTGACCTTTGATCACGAGCCTAGAATTCTATTCCTGTTGCGAAACTGATTCTGATCTCAGAAAAATTACTATTATATATCTTACTACGAATGACTTTCAGGTATGAACTACTAGAACTAAAATGATGAATACAAGAACTGTATTATCCACTGCGAGGACCATTTTCAGTTTCATAGAACTGAGTTGAGTCTTTCGTTGCTCACACTGCTTCCAGTCTCAACTCGAACGATGGTTTGATACTTATAATTTAATACTAATGTAAAATCTCGTTATTTGCGAATCGTATTTTCTTAAAAAATCAATAAAACCATTCACCCAAACTGAGGCAAAATTTCCACAAATTGAATGCGATCTAAATAATCGTCATAAAATTTCAGCAAAAATTATATTCGGAACCGAGTCATATGAAAAAAGGCATTCAAATTTTGCGGTTTGCCAGTACAGGTACTACTGGAAAAATGTAAAATGAGTGCAATCCTGACGTTCTCATTACATATATATATAGACAGTCTTCATAGGAAACGACAGAATTCATAAGACTTAACTTTATTACGTCACATATTGCTGTCATACAGAAGGTTTTTGCCACGTATAAAGCGTTTAATATAGATGTATCATTATATTCTTATATGATAGCTTTCTGACCCTATTTTTTGAATAATTCTCGTTGGTTTATTTCATTGTCAGATGAGATTATCTATTTCTCTTGTTTTCATATACTATAGTATCCTCAACTTTTTTAAATTTTTATATCCTGTAGCCAAATGGACCTGTAAGGATGGCAGTGATAATACGAGTACATCATTAAATTAAAGCGTGTTAGTTTCTCCTGATCGTCTACATATCAAGAGATGAATTTGTCGACTTACTTCTCGCCGTGAACGAGTTTCATTCGGATGTTACGAATTACATCTGAGTCTGAAATCCAACATTCAGGCTCAGAAAATATGTTCTTTCAGAGTTTCTCACGTGATGTAAAGTAATATGATGGCTCTAATATGATCACGCTGATAATAAATGCAGTATAAGAATCGCAACATATCTTAAATAAAGTTTGTTGTGACTGTGAAAAAATAATTTGGTAAAGAAATTCAGCATCTCTATACCTAGTACATGAGTTTGAGAGAATTCACCTATGTGATCGAGAATAATATTCGAATTTATAGTGCGCAGAGATAATGCCTAAACATGTTTTAAGAGCAGCGGAAGACATATTTTCATCTATGATAATCGCTTTAAGATATATCCATTTGAAAACACTGGAAAACAACTCCGTTGGACATTTCTTTAGATGCATGTTGACCGTTTATGAAAAGTACAAATATATTCTGATAGCTCGAGTGAAATGTAGATGAAAATTTCTATGTTCAGAGAATAATGAATTTCACTAGGGAATTATACATTGTTGTCTTTGATCATCATGAATTAATTCAACTCTCGTCTATGAAGAGAATTTGCCAATTTTTTCAATTGCATTAAAACAGAAGTGCAATTTTCAGAGAATTTCATCTTAGCATCGGATTCATCTGTATTTGGTTACGTCGACGAAATGCACGCATCATCTGCAATAAGGCCGACTTAAAAGAGTTTTAACTTTGGTTAGCACCGAGAGTGCGAAGCACAAAAAGTTAAGAAGGGCAGAGCAGGCTCATTCATCACATATGGGTAATTGCAGGTGATATTATCGATATATCTTCAGCCTCCGTGAAGCAGTTTTCAAAGTTATCGATATAATATGTGTATTTTTCTTGACGTATAAAAAGGTAATTTATGGCTACAAGCGTTTTAAAATAAAAGCATCCACACACTTATGTTAAGTACTTTAAAACATAAGCGGCGAATTTATTTATTCGTTGTTATCAAATTGATTTTGTTTAAAATCATTCATGTATGTACTGCAGAGGTCAAAGTTTGATTTAAAATTTGGTCACTTTACTAGTACAAAACATGGTCGACTACACTTCGGGTTTGTTACTCTATACTCATCTTTCCTCAAGAGGAATGCGATAAACCAATATAACATGAATCTGTAAATGTATTCAAGGCTGTTCATCTCCAGTAATGAAGAATATTAGTCAGACTTCTACGTAGACTGGAAATACTATCTGACTGATACTTCTTTTAGGTGTGCAAAAGTAACCTCGTAGTCTGTCGAACTTCTAGATAGATTGAAATACTGAGTGACCTCTCTTTCCGTGGCGTAAAGGTTGCTTCTCATTCCGTCTGGACATGAGAACAAAGTACCTTTTAATTAAGAAAAAACTGCGTAGAGGTGCACGAAGGTCGTGCATAAAGATCGCCGAGGGCAAGGGCGGGGTGAACGAGGAGAACTGAGGGACACAGTCTCTTAGATTCAGCTTTAAAACTTTTCTTCACTGTTTTGATGACGAAGCCCTAAAGTCTTCGAGCATAACGCTCAAAGCTATTCAGCAGTTTTTGGCAGAGCATAATGTGAATCTAGGAACGATGACATGAGTGGAGAAAGATAGATTTTCCTGGCACCTGGCAGAGAGCATGAAGGTGAGGGGGTGAGGACAGGAGGGGAGGACGGGGAGAGCGTGAGCGGCCCATCGCTCGGCCAGTGACCTTCAGAACCGCCTCTACAGCGCCACCGAGGGCATTGCGCATCGTACGCTTGCTGCTGCGCACCAGCCTTACGCACAGGGCTTGACCTTGCAACCAGTTAATCCTATTACGCTCTAGATCACGTTGAACGAGAATCCCTAACTCTTCTTTGTCTGTGCAACATATCCTGAGTAGAATACGCTGCATTTCAATTTAACCATTTTTGTGGTTCAAATACGAATTGTTTGTTAAAGACAACTACAAACATAACACGTAATCACGAGTACAAAACAAAACTTCGATGGATATCACTGCGTCTGGAGCCTCTTTTGCCATTTTAGGTTTACATACTTGCTGTGTGACAGTTAGCTTATGAACTCTTGAAATAAAGAAGACTATTTCTCTTTGTCAATAAACCCCATTTGAGTTTCACGCACTTGTGAAATGTCCAGGTGCCCTAAGCCATAACAACGATAACCATACTCGCCATCCATTGTTTTTTATCTTTGATATAGGCTACGATTTTAAATACCGTTGCTTGTTTCACGAGCAGTAGGCGTGCGCAGCCAGCCAAGCCTGACGCAATGTTTGTATGGCATTCTGTTATCTCACGTTCTTTGTCCGTTAATAATTGCGGCTCAACCGTTTTTGAGCGCTCATTGTCGTCATTGGTGCGCTTACTTGCTCTTCCACGAAGTGTTTTCAGGGAGCACACGAATGAGGTCATTCTTCATTTAGATTTAAGGGGAAACACGGTGACGGCCCTGAACTATTAGCATCGTGTTGTTACGTCCAGTTGTAAGGTCACATATCTCTTCAACAAAAATAGGAAGTTGGAGACTGACCCGTTCTACAGCTCCAATTTGGATGACGTTAATCTTCTTAAGAGCTTGAATTTTGTGCTTTAAAAATGTAGATAAGTTAACCTACGTGTTCCTTAATGTTGGACGAATGAATAAATTTCTTACATTAATTAAAAAATTCTCATTGTAAGAGTAATATTATCCAGAAAAAAATTGAAGTACACGAACTAACTTCATATTTGCGAGAAAAACGTACTCGTATGAAACAATGCGTTCCAAGTCACTGACAATTTTTAAGAAATGTACATTAAATATAATGAAGGACCTACAAAAGATAGAATGACGTTTTGTGGTTCTTTGTTAGCAACAGCGAAGGTGGACGAGTGTATGACTTAAACGAAGCCAACCGGGATGTTTTGTTCCGTTTTATGCATTATCTACATATACTGAGGAAATATATTATGAGAAGTATAATCTTTAATTAAGCGTTGCCCAGTTACTAACTCTTCATCTACAGACTTAATGTGGACATGCAACCATCCTTTTAGCAAAAAAATAAGCGGATTTTAACAAAATCAGCTTACAATGTGGAGCACATAATATAAGATACTTATTACGAAAGTTTGTGAACAATTCTATAATATGGTTTCGTAGAGCAGATGAACGTATTCTTTTATTACAGTAACAATTTCTCAAAGCAATATGAAATTAGGACGTCATTCATTATTGTGCTCACAGCATCATCCATGAGAAGTAACTCTGAGTGTAGTGAACGATTGTCTCCACTCAGTGAGTCTACTTACAGTATGTTACGTTTTATGAAAGAAACTTTGTTCACTACCTGGTCAAAAAATATGGATGTGAAAGATACAGATTTATGACTGATACTACAGAGGATCATAGAATTGTACTCTTCAAGTAACATCGGGACACTAATATTTTCGTAAACAGTTCTATGATGTAAAATATAGCTGCTGAAATTTTCTTCCATTTCAATTCAGCATTGGATTGTCACTATAAAACTTCTTCTAAAGGAGAAATAAAGATCTACTATATGTATGACTTCATTTCCATTTTCTCGATCATTATAGTTTCTGTCATATTGAGTTCTAGCACTCCGGAAAGAAACGTTCAAAATATATTTTCGATGTTAAAGTATTTCATTTTCTCATCTGCACTCATTAACATCATCTATTTCACTAGTAAAAAATTTAATTTTCTTTAAGACGCGCTTGAAGTTACCAGTTGAAGGTGATTCAGAATGTGTTCAAGGTTTTTTAATTAGAAAATCTTACATCACAGGAAATTTTTAGGGCAAGGCTTTGTTTCAAGAAATTATGCATTTCTTGTTGGATTCTTGTCAGGGCCGCCCTGATGTTTTTTAGAGTCAGATTTTCATTATTTCAAGTTTTCACTTCAATTATCAGTTACGTATGCAAATAAATGTCAAACTTCGAAGCTAAGAAGGTACCATAAGTTGTTTTTCGATCATTAAAATGCACTTACCTCTAAACCAATAATGAATTGAAATGCTCTGAAATCTATGAGACTTAATTCATCACTTGACTTGGTTACCACGCAAACAAAACTAAAAATATTTTCTTAATTTAGAATGAGAAAGAGTATCGACAGGCAACCATTCTGGTAACATCTATGTATTTGCTTCAAATCGATAATAAAATCCACGGGTATGAAGTAATTTGAACGACTTATTAAATCTGCATCATAGAAAACATAATTTTTACCTAAGTGATGCTAAAATGAAATTTTGTTTTTGAAAATCTTTAGTGAAATTTGAATTGTTTTGTACTTAGTACTTAGCCCGACATACTGTATGCAACACGCGTGAACCTCACGGATAAATTCACTTGAGACACATCAACAGAAACTTAAAGTCTCGATACTATATTTATCTTCTCAACTTTAGTGTTTCATATTTTTAAATTTCGAAAAGTACATTAAAATGGTTTATGTTCGACTGGAGGAAAACAAATTCTACAGAATAATGCAGTCGCAATGTAACGTACACAGTTGAAACGTTTTTACTGAGGCGGCTAAGCAATAGGTCTCCATCTGGCTTTATTGATGACGCTTGTTAGCAGTGAGAAATAAAAGCTCGAACGAAACTTAAAGCATTGATTTCTCTTGGAAACGAGATTTTTGCCAGGGATAAAATGACGCAAAGGGGGTTTCCTTTTTCAACACGCTTGTTGTCGTTGAAAATTTTAATCATACGGACCTCACTTATGATTGGAAATTTTACTGTGAATATTCTGGTTATATTTATTCCAAAAAATTAAGAGCTCACTTTGCATCTTAGAATAAGGCACCAAGTGAACAAATTACGTTTTCTTTGTTAAAACTAATTACACGAAGAAAAATACTCTTTGAATTCTTCAAAGGAAAAGCTTTTATTAAAGGCCCAGGATGTTATGCCTCGTAAACTATCAATTTTCTGTAATTAAGGTTTAATAAAACGAGATGAGATACATACGTTGTGTATTAAACACATCAATTGGGATGATCTATGCAAGTTTCAGCCCTTGTCATGTTTTAAACAATGCAATACTTGAGTTGGAGCAAAAATTTTTAGAAAAAAAAGCTTCACAACAGGTGCAAAATATTTGAATAAATACGTAGACTTTGAAGACAACCGAAATTACCTATAAATTTGGATCAAATATATTAAATCATAGACTAATTGTATGTGGTTCCATCATGTAAAATCTCTAATTAAATTGTAAGCCTTCGAATGTAACGTTTTATGAAGAATAACGTTACCATGGAAGACGTTGAAGCCTTTCAATTTATGACATTAAAAACTTTTAAATTGCGTGTTCTTTCAGAAGCACCTCCCATTTTTTGAGTGAAGCGTTTCTAAGGCTAAGATATTCAGGAATGCAACTTGAAACCAGCAACAAGTTAAATGCATTCCGCTGACCTTCAACTGAAACCACTGTATGCAGACTGCGATGCAGAGTTAAGCCCTTAAACTTGAATGGAAGAGTCGCGTTTAGAAACCGGGCGTCGTGGGCCTGAGTTTAATCGATCTGCTACTGGATCACCTTGTGTTCGCACAAACCCGTTTTATGGGGGTTTTCGTGCTACATTTCTTCTTCATTTCCAACAACCGTACTTTAACCAGGTATAACTGTTGTGACTGTTGTACGAATGGTTTCTACATTAGCATTGTGAAGGACAACACGACTAACAGAACAATTGGTTCAGCTAATGATACGATCAGAGCATCCGAGAGAATAGTGAGATTAACCGTAAGAATTCACATAGATTAACGAATCTTATGAGAAAAACAAGTACTATACGTTGTAAAATACGCATTAAGTTCAATCAGTATGAAGAATACTTGTACAAGCACGAAATGAGTGCGCGAATGCTAATCACAGCAGGACCTTCAAGGAGCCTTCGTTTTACTACTCAACTCAAGTCTGAACTCGCACTTAAAATTCATCGATTCCCAGGACAGCAATTATGCAGCCTCGCTCATCTCTGGCAGTGACGCCAGCGAGCTCCGTACTGTGCGCTGACGCCGCACGCCGTCCCTGAGAAGTGCGCCGGGGCGGAGATACACAAGGACGACACTCGCCTTCTGATACTAGAAAAAATAATACGTTGGCGGACGGAAGACTCGTCTCAAAGATTGAGCAATTTGTCTGCGTGTTCCCCAGCTTACAGTTATACTGTCGCTCGGACAGCAAGATTTGCAAGCGGACATCTGTGCACCGAGTGCTTGCACGAAGCAAAAATTAAGCTCAGTATCTAAAATTCGTCAACCCGGCTGGCGTGTAAGTCGGAATGTACTTATGTGGGGCAATAAAATGTGCTATTTAGCACGTTCTTTTGAATCATTGAATTGAGGATTCATCTTTAGCGTCCACCACTGACTCTTGGGTGACGAGATATCGATGGTAAAAATTCGCCTTGTGCGTGGAAAGATAACATCGATTATTCTGGGAAACTCTTGAAATAAAAGATATCATACATAAAAATTCGGTCTTTACTGTTGGATCGTTTCAAACGGCGTGATTCACTGATTTCGTATCATTTATGAGCATGATTGGACACGGAAAATCTTTTCAATATTGAAATGAATTTTGTTTCAATAAAATCTAAAAAAAATTATTTTCGTTTCATACTGCTAGTTTTAAACAAAGTATTTCTATGCTATTACGAGTCGCAAAAGTATCAATTTTTTATTCAGTAAACTGATTTTGCATGCTCCTCTTTCAGCTTTCCGTCTGCCAAGCAGCTTAGTTTCCTCTAAAGCTAAAGTTGTCTTCGCCTTTATTTGTAATACATTTTATATGACCCCTTTTACATTTCAACCATTTCCAAGTCGTTGTTGTACCCAATCATTTGGCATAAGATAACTAACCCTTAAATGAAAATGAAGTTATCAAACTGTATATTTCCAGGTTTGTAACTCAAAGACTAAACAAAACTGAATGATTATAGCTTAGCATATATGTTTTTTACCAATTTTAATTCTTTTTCTCCGATTCAGCAGAATTTAAAGCATGAGAACTTTATTTGCTTCCTGATGTGCCTAAGTATCACTTCTATGTTTTTTCTGCACGACAAATATCTTCGTTATTCACTATTTTTATAAAGAATTCATCTGTCACTTTGGTTACTCTTCATATCATGTTTATGAGTGAGCTTTCACCTGATCAAGAACTCTATCATTCACCTTGAAACTAAATCCGTATACTCACGAATAAACAGTCAGAGAACGAAACAGTTCAAGGAGTTGTGGCTGAAGACGGGCATTGTGTTTTGTTTAGTTATTCCGGGGCGTCCTGTACCCAATCTGCAAATGACGACCATTGTCTCTGGTGTTGTTAGCCTTCTACGCCTGGATACCGAGTGCTCCAGGTGGGTGCTGCTCCTTCCGCAGTCTCATGCTTGAATAGGATTTTTTTGGAGCTTGTAAGTTTGGGCATAAGGCCGCGTTACATCAGTTGTGCAGGTGCGAAGGTCGGTTGGGCAGTGGCTCAGAATGGCTACAGGAAGCGGAAGAGAGCCTTCCATAACTGCTCGTGCTGTACTTGCTGGGCAGGCTAGTCGGACGCTATGCTCTTGCAGCCAAGGTCTGTCTACTGTTGAATAACTTTGGACCAAGTCAACTTCCTGTAACTTAAATCCCAATTTTATGCGATCTGTCTTTTCCTGTTCTTGCGCCGTATTTAGATATGGACTTCCTAACTCTTAAACCTTGATGTTACGAGTTCAGTTTTTCAGCTTATCTCACTCCCGTTATGCGACATTCATTTCTCTTTGTCAATGTTTATACTATAGAAGGAACTTATACAATTTTTACGTCAATATACCCTTTAATGTTAAATATTTGAATATTTTTTCATAGTGAAACACTCAATTGTGGTGTAAGGAAAGATCATTTTTTTGTGATGAGGGCTCTAAGACGCACTGGTACCTTGTTCCGCTCATGGCTGGGAAGTTAGGATTCGATTACCGGTGGAGGCAAAAGGATTTCACCGAACCACGGAGTGCTTCTCTCGGGAAAGGAAGCTTAAACGTCACATTCATCACATCACTCGTAGGTCAATAGTTATAAGGTCTGTTAAACTCAACGATGTATTACTGTAGGGCAACAGAGTTAGAATTAATAAAGTTTCTAGACCGAATACCGAAATACCACAGGATGTTTTTTCAAATCTTGGTCAGTTTTAGTCATTCGTCAAACGTTGGGAGTATTTTATTCCTTTCCCAGTGCCGTTAATGAAAAAGTTTCATATAAATTAATTCATATGTTAACACATTTTCACGTTTGTCCCGTCTTTTCCATCCGGAACAAGGTGGAACGGCACTTTCATTAGGAAAAACAACTCCGATCTGGGATGCCTGGGCATCAGGATGAACGCAGGCAAAATTCTTCGCAGAAAATCATATTTAAGAAATGAAGAAACTCATGTGGACCGAAGTAAATTTAAGCTCTAAAAATAATATTTACAGATGGTTAAATTCATTGACCGAAAATTAAAATCGAGGTAACAGTCAAAACTTCGTTACAGGACCGATCGTGGTAAGTTATTAAATATCGTGAAGAAAGGTATGATCATTTACGAAACATTTGTTTTACTCTGTAGCGTACCTAAAAATCGAACAAAAAGGAGGTTATTACCAAGCACACAGTATGCAAGCTAAATGAGTAGTTTCTTTTGTAAAATACATTTTAAAAATATTTTTAAGCCGGCAAAAGTGTTTTTCAGCACTGTGGAAACCTTGGAATTAGTTCGGGCACCACGTCCCAGACCACACAAATGTGCTGCCTTTTTAGGATATCATAATCAGTCTTCCTTTCCCAAAGAAATAACTCCCCACTCGGTGTTGGACCGGAGACCTCCTCACTATGAGAGACAGGAACGCTATCTCTACAGCGCAACTTGTCATATATGATGGTGATAGGCGCACTAGTTATGTATAAATACTTTTAGGTGAGTACATAGATTTCTCTGAGTTCAAACGTAGAGGGGAAAGTGTTCTCAAAAATATTTCACTCCTGAGCATGAACCTCGAAATATCAATATTTTTTTCACAATGAGCAGGTAAGGTAACAGCGTAACAGCGAATAATGGGTCACCAACGTAGAACTGGGAACAGGAAACGCCTTCATTTTGCCTCATGAGATCAATATGTTGCCCGATAAGTTCTAGTGAAAAGTCACCATTATTCAATCTCAAGAAATGATCCAAGTCTTACCTTATGATGGGCTTCTGAATATGTAAAGATATAAATGTTTTAACATTGAGACATGCGTTGAATATCAGCGTAAGCCCTGTTTGTAATTTAATGCGAGCATTAACAGTCTTGGTAGATTTTCAAATTATGGTAGGTTTTTCTAAAGATACAATAATTCTCATTCAATGCTTTTCGTCGGTATTTAATAATATACAGTGACTGAGTGGTGTTGAGTTTTTAGTGTGGAATTTCAGCTAAGAAAATCTTTGAACATTTGAAATGATCCTTGCTACGCAATCGTAAAGTCAGAGTTTGCACATTGCCTTCAATGCACACAGGTTTCTTGTGCAAACTTGAACATTGAGTTGGCGTGCTGGTGGATTGGAGTGACTTAGTACAAGGACTCAACCTCGAAGTTGCCTATACTGTAGGCTGGTGCGATAGTCCAAATTATTCGCACCGGCTCTCCTCCAACTGCAGCCTTGATGAACTCCAAGGACTTCGTCACTTCACAATGCACGTTTCCTTACGAAAAAACCTCCATCATTGGAATGAATAAATGAATTCGGTTGTTATTACTCTAATTTCTTGAAGATCTATTCGACCCCTTGTCCCCGAACCGCAAGTTAATGCGACTAATATCTTATCTGTTCAGACGATTGCTACAGCGAAGTGTTGAACAAAACTTTATATGGTACATAAAAGTATTTACCGAGCTGGTTCAATAGTGAGCAAAGGTAGGCTGTGTCTTCTTGTAACGAAAGCATACATTTTATGCTCAACCAACAGAAACCTTTTTTACATATTAGATGTAAGACTGAAGTTCAAGTTTGTAGTTCAAATACTTGAACTGGATTGCTTCTACGCTTTGTAAAAATCAAAATGTTTGCATTGAATACTTCGAAATTTTTAAATCCATTGCTAGTTTATTGTACAATCACGGTGACATTAGAATGAATTTTTTTTATCTTTCGTCCACGTGGGGAAAGTAATCGGAAAACAACTGGCTGAACTAATATTTTTCACTCATATTTTATGGGTCGGTCTGTGTTGATTTATTGTGCTATTTTAACATCCAGCTACAGTGCAATTGCAACGAAAAGTTCATGATTAAATACCATAATATGTAAATGAAACAGGACCTAAAGCATAGATAAGAATTATATGAAAATAATGAAAAGAGTTATTTAGGAAAAAGAAATAAATTAAACAGAAGAATGTCGAAAGTAGGTCGTTCACTTTGACGATATAAGTATGCTTCAGTAGACACCCAATTTTCATGCAAAAGACAGTTATGAATAAACGCTTTTATCTTAAATTTTGGTACCTTATTTTATGCGACAAATTTGTAACAGTTCATACAAGGTGTAGCCTAACATTGAGGAGTTTTCGCACTTCCCTTGAACAAATCTTGTTTGTTATTGACGCAACACTGCCTGAACTATCAAGGCCTTCACGACTTGTGTGAATTGCATAAAAAATGTCATTGAATGCTTGTTCCTGCTGATTATCTTGAATTTGAAGGAATGGTCCTCGAGCGTCCGCTACGTACCATTGCCCTTTCGCTTCTAGGAACAAGGAACTGAAGCGCGGAAACGTTTAAGAAGGTAGGACTGACCCTCTTCTCCTGCTGACCTTCGTCTGACTCGCAGGATCACGCAGACTTGATCACCTTGCGTCACGTTATAACCTTCACATCTGAGCGTATACTTGTTGGAATCCTTCTTCATATACGATGTTTACCTGCATTTTTCCGACCAGTTGTACAGTATTGGCCTTCCATTGGTACAGAGCTGTGAAAAAATTTGCATATGAAAGAACAGTCATATACATACGAATAGATAGCAGGATTTGAGAATGGCGGAACACTTTTATGAAAGGCGCACAGTTGCATGACCTTCACGTCAGTAGAATATTTGCGAAAGTAATTTAACTAGGAGATAAGGTACTTATCAGCTGTGGCAGTAAACCTTTAGAGAATAACTTCACTCGGAATGGAAGGCCACTGGAGTGAACTCATATCTTTCGTTCCGCCAAATTTTGTAGACAAAGACACGTACGCGTATGTTGGATCGATAGCTCATCCATTATTCTTGAACCCATATTGTAACTAAAATACCAGTAATCAATTCAGGCAAACAGACGCTTAAATCATTTTTACGTAAACCAATTCTTACAAGAAAATTAAAGTTGTAAATAACGTTGGTTATTTAAACAAATTAAAAAGTATCTCTCTGTTTTTATCTGTTAAACATTATCTTATTTAACAGATTTCACCACTCGGACAGTTTTTTTACAGTTTGCTCTGCATTCTATATTAGATTCAGAGCAATTTTAAATAAATAACTTAAGATAACGATATCAACTTCGCACTTTCAGGGCTTAATCTTCAGGTGCCATATAATTTTTCTTTGTAAACTGGCAGGTATAGATTAGATAGCAACACATGTGGGCTCATGGCTTATGATTTTGATTTATGAAATATACTTTTTTCCATGAGCAAATAATTATTAACATAAACATTATGAGTTTATGTTAATAAACTAACACACACTTCAGTAGTTGCATGGAAGTCTCTACAATGATGGCAAAGAATTATATACGCGTAGAAGTAGATCAGAGATGAAAACGAAGTACTTGTGCCGTTTAATTTCTCTGTTGATACCCATTAATACTTTAATGGGCCCATATTAATGTTCCCCAATAACACTTTAATGGGCAACAACAAGCCGGTAGAATGACAGTAAGTAGACAACAGAATGTTTATCGGAAAAAAGTTGTATCCTATCAATGATGTGTCAGACAGTAGACAAGTTACATATATATTTCGCACGTCAGATGATCAAAGGAAGTATGCAGAGGTTATGTGTATTCAATTCACACCTTTGAATGTACTGAGTCAGGCCTGAATAATTATTCATATTTTACATAAAATCTGTCTCTGTCTGAAACAGGGAACCATCGAAATATATTCTCATTTCTATCAATGTATTCCAAATTCATTTTCATCTACTTGTCAAATCAGTTGATAAAATTCAAGGAAATTCCTGAGGAATGTCAAATCTTTTAAGCATACTAACGGGGACAGACGCTATTTCAAGATACACTATAACATTTCGATTTAATAGCAACAAATGAACACGAGGTTTGCAAGTTATGCTAAAGCTCATTTCTATTCAATGGACTCAACTTGATGACTTTCAAAAGATCCAGGACGCACTGTGGCCTAGAGCTTATTCGTTACGATTGGTGTTATTATTATTGATCGAATGATTGTAGAATGTAAGTTGTTACTTCGTACAGTGAATTTTATTCGTTCAAAGTCAGTCAAGCTCGCACACGCAATGTGCTTTCGACCTAGAAATCTTCAAGAAATACCTCTCTTCTTAGATAGTAAGCCGATAATTTTCTGGTGGGAAGGAAGCTTTCATCAATATCGGCTTATTATAATTACAAAATATTTTCAATATTGTGATTTTGCTCTAACAAAACTTATTTGTCAATACACAAAAAAATAGTCCCTATACACTAAAAATGTATTTTTCTGTTGAGACTTGGCCCCTTAGGTTCTCTTCCCGCATGTGTGAATATCCCTCGGTTATGGGGTCACATTTTATTTGCGTCTGTTTAGCAATTCCAATAGCCGAGATTTTAATGATCTATTTGCACCAAACTCGTCCGTATAAGTGAAAAGTGTCTTATACAGTATTTATAAAGTAAAATAAGACCAGTAAGCAGATAAAAATATTCCCTTGTCAAGCTTTCGATTTTTTCAAAAATCGACGTACTTATGTCCATTTTGATGCTTGAAGCTTAGATGTTTCTGCCTGAAGATGATTTTAGAAAAAAAATCGAGTGCTTGAAAAGAAAATGTTTTTATCTGCTCACTGGTCTTATTTGACTTAATAAAACTCAGATCCCCAAAAGGAAGATTAATCTCTGAAATACATGTATCTATACCTAGCAATTCCATAAAGCACCTGTCATTCCTAGATTAATCTCCGAATACAGTTAGCTCAGCATTCAAATTTTAACGTATAACGAATTTAATATTTACTCTCATATATCCCATTTCTAGACTTCGAGTCTATCTATCGTGTAGATACCAAATTATTTGTGAAATTTGTTTCATCTGCTTGTGTTCAATAAACTAAGATACGACGAGCAAGCAATAGCTTGTTTCTTATGAGTATAATGTAAACTGATATCAATTTCGTTGCTTTTAGTATGCGCTCTGGTATTTCACTGACCAAAAGTTTTCGGTTTACAAATAATGTTTGTGTTGAGTCCTATTTAACAAGGACATCAAATTTTCAACTTTTGTTTTGCGTCGATTATTGTTCACTTCATTCCCCGCCAGCTTCACTCATTTAAGTGTTTATAATTGCTCCAATATATGCGAAAATCCTAATGAACTTCACACATGTCGACTTATAGGTAGCGACTTATTTTTCTTATTTTCCCATAGGGTTAACCATGTGCACGAATATGGTCGCATATCATTTACAACGCTTGGAAAGAATTTAAATGTGTTATTCGTCATGCTCATTGTTGTTATTCTCAACAGCTGTAAATATCAGCTTTGAAATTTTTTCCTAACGAAATAATCTACAGCATCTTAAAGCCTTTCTTGCAGCTTTAGAAGTCACACATTAAAGTTGATCAATCACAACGTTTTCATAAAACCGCTCGTATCCATACTACGCACAATCCTTAGGGCTTATAAAAAAACAGTGTTTATTCTGAGTAACGGTAACCTTTACGCTGTTGATGCGCAGTAGCGTCAAGACAGGGGGAGACGTGGAAGGGGTCTAGTCTAACCCCGGGGTACTCCCCGCGCCCGTCGGCACGCGCTAGCTCTTGTTCTTCAGTAAAATTCAATAGTTCCCCAAATAGTAGACCAATTCTGGGTGCGGAAAAACTCCCTACTTTTTTCAGCAAAAAATGACTGCGTTCTATGTGATCTGGTATGAATCCGTTAAACTATAGTAAATTCCTTAATGAGACGAGATTTAGATATTCCGGTTTACTTGTATTATCCCAGAAGTTAGAAATTTCACTGAAGTGTTGCATAATGCTTTTATATGAGCATTTTGGTTATTAATGGCTTAGAGTTACAGATAAACTTGTATTTTACGCAATGAGTTTGATCAAAGCTGAACAGTATCTATCTAGCTAATTTCAGCTGTTTTCACAGTTTCGCGTATAACAAATCATAAACAACGTAACGTAAACATCATTTTGAACGATTGAAGCTTGATTGTCAATTTTATTTTATTTCTTCTTACCGGACTGTGGTGCAGAAATTTCACCCGACGTCTTGAAACAGGAAATGCCTCACAGAATATTTCAGTAAAAATTAAGATTTTACAGCAGTAATTTCAGGACATTAAGTATCAGCTTTGACACCTCTCGTACATTTTTACTCCAAACGAAATTAGCCGAAAACTGCATTACTTCTAACTTGAATTGAAGATTTAAAATTAATCATTGAACATGAAAAGTAAAGGTGAGAAAGTTTTTAAAACTTAATATCTGTCTTTTCAACTGCTAATTTTTCGAAGATTTAACGTTTCCTAACAACTTAGTTCATGCTTTTTAAAGTCGAAATCATACGTAATTTGAGAAGCAGAAATTATCGCATAATTGCCATGATGTAAGGTACCTAGCTAAAATTTATATATATATATATAGAGCAAAATGCACTAGCCTCTCTAATGACTGTTTGTGGTCAATATAAGAAATTAGTTCCTAGAGGACTCCAAACGTTTCGTAGACAATATTTTTATTGCAACGGTGAATGTTGGACAATAATTATTCGAATTGCCATATTCGTCAGTCGTGAGCTATCAATGCTTCGTTCGTATCAATACCAATTGTCCAGGTTGCTGAATAAATTACCATTGCTGAAGTAAAATTATTATCTTAAAAGTAACCTTCCGGTGGTCCGCCTCGTACATATCCTAACCGCAATGCCCTTGCGGATTCATCCACTAAGTAGCTCCTTATGACTACGGTGCAAATGCAAAGAAAATTCTGAAAAAAAATTCTGTTGCAAGCAAACCTTCTCGTACACTCACTGTGAATGCTCATAAACGTCCTTGTACTCGTACAGCTCAAGCTTGTACAGCAGCCGCATTTGATAACTGATGTGATAACCTTTTTCTGTTCACGCACTTGTTGTAAGGTCACCTTTGTCTTTTTTGTTCTTCGCCAGGCTACTCGTTGTTCAACAGCGACATACTTCACCATGCTTTTTAACCATTTGTTATACGCGAGACGGTGAAAACTTTTTGTGATTAGACAAATTCAGCGTTAATATTTTATACTCCTTCTACAGAATACTTACAAGAACTTTTGCAACAACTGAGCGAACTTTTTATAGGTAAATAAGATTGCAATAGTTAAATTACTGTTCTGTATCTAAGGTCACGAATTTTTTAAACTATTGGCATGTATAAGTAGGGACCGATCTCAATTTTCTGAGAATAGCGGCTTTGAGCAGCTACAATGTTTAGAGATGTTTTCACCGTTTTACCTCTTATTCAGAACCAGGGGAACTGTGGTCTGGTGATTGCAGGCTTTGTGAACACCCGCAGCAGCCCGTCTGTCGGCCAGGCGCGGTCCTCAGGCAGAGCAGCTGTCCAAGGTCGTCTGTCTACTCGTGGGCGCATCTCCAGAATTCCTTTCTACGGTGGTGGCCTTGCTTAGACGTGGGCGGTTGTCTGACTCGCCTTATCTGTTACTACGAAGCGAGACTACTGAAGGTTCACAGGGGAAATTCAGCGTGGCATGTGGAATTCGCACTCATCTTAAATATTTTCTATTTTGATTTGCAAAAATAGACATCCTCCTAATCTGTCGTTTTACAGGACAGTTTTTGTTGGCTGTTTGTTCCTGTTTTTTTGGAAAATTTTGTATTTTATGATAAATTGGCAATAAAACATGGCTAGCAGTAACTTGATCTTCGTTTTTCGTATTTTATGAATACATTTCTTGAAAGAGTTCATAATAAGATCTTACGTCATCGCTCACTGCCAGATAATTGGCGAACCGTGGGGTTCGTAAACAGAAATATCTACTACTCACATTGTACCAATTTCTCGAAAATATTTGTGTAAAACGTTAGCAGAGAAAATTAATAACTATCTAAAAGGCTTATAATAATTCATACGATTTGGATTTCTCCGAGAGCTTGTTTTGTATACACGGCGATACATAATAATCGCTTCAATCACTGGCGACAGTATTCTTAAAAATTTAATACACTACAGCGAAGCATAGCCTACGAGAATAAAAGAAGGTGTGTAAATAATATTTAGGATTTTCAGGTGTTTTTCCGAATTTATCAAATTGACAGAAACTCATTAGATAATTGGCTATACTACTTATTCGCAAATGAAACATTTTACCGAAACTTTTAGGCATAGGTAATGTTATAGCAGTATACTGCAAAATTGAAGGAAAAAATGCGAGTACTCATTAGCTCTAATTTGTCTTAAATTTGTGTACAGTTTGAGCGCAAGCTTTTGTCGCCCCATTTTGGTACATAAGTGTTAATTTGGGCTGGCAATGTGCACAATTTTTTCTTACGTTGGGGAATCTTTTTGAACAGGAAAAGGGGTCTCAGTGTGACTCCGCGCCAAGAATGCCCTTGTGTAAGCATGTGTAACGCGATAAGCCGGAGTAACGAGTGGCGCATCCGGCGAGACGGCTCAGTGGCTGGGGAACATACGCATGCAGTACACGAATACGAGTGTATGTACAGATACCTACTATGGAGTTAACCTTATGTAAGAGGAAAGACGATGTCACTTCTAGTGAGACCATCATCAATGGTAGAAGGAAATTTCAAGCTAGAAATAATATTGTTCAGGAAAGAAATAGGCAAAATAAACCGGAAGCTTTTTTTCAGTATCTCCATGTATTTTATGTAGTCTTTTATGATAATAGACTTCTTTTATTAAAAACGTGCTGGCATAAGGAGCTGAAGCCGTAAAATTTAAAATTCGAAATCTGATTGATCTTTCCATCTATCGAAAAATTAGGAAAGTGATTATTTATTGGAAGTCTTTAAATGTGTAAAATCTATGTATGTTATTCCTCCCACAAATTTCAGATTTTAAAAGCTCCATTAAGGTTAGTATTAATAGTTTCTGGCTTCTACTGGATAAGTGCATCAGAATCGAAGTACAAGGTTTCCACCGAATTTGTAATTTTCACAAAAACTGCAGTCTGAGAGCAGTCATGGCACGATTCTACCAGATCGTCTAGAAAAGACAACTTGTTATTTACATTCAGTTCAAAAATAAAATTTAAGACCAAACATTGTTTCATTTTCGGCCTAAGTAACTCTGACTTTTCTTCATTCTCCACTTCTATGGATCGTAAGTGGCTTCGCCCTGTCAGGTTAGCTGTGTAGGGTATGTGGGGGGACAGCTGTCATAATTGTTACGGCATTCTATTTTAAGGCGTACTATTTTCTCGCTCGATGAAATTGAGCTCTTTAAAAGAATTCTCGATTAAGAAAATTCAGATTTGCTAGTATGGATAACTTCCCTTACTTATGTTATAAACACTGTTTGTGCTCGTATATCAATATATTTTTCATTCATATTAATTGTGTTTTTTACGTCTGAAAGAATACTCACTGTTGTACATAGATCATTTTATGAGTCTGTGTATTTTTAACGTTCTTGTTTAGTTACTCTTGATTTCTTTTGCATAAGGCGGATCTGATAATCAATATTAGAGTCTAATTAGGCGACATTCTTCCAGGTCTCGCAAAGTGGACGTGGTACCCCAGGAGGCTGGTGGCCAGGGGCTGGCTTGACATTTTTTCTAAGGTCATGAACATGACTCTTAAAATCTGTCTTTCTCTCGTATTTTTTGTGCAAGATTACAGTTTTGCGAAATAAGACAAAGACACAAAAATCGAGCGACAAGCGATAGAGCGACTGATACGTCATATCAATTTTCTCGAGGGGCTTACCTAATCTCTTGACTTGAATTTACAGGAAAATATGAGGAAATTATTAGGGATTAAAACTGATAGCGTCGTTGACATCAATGATATTTTAGCCTTGAAGACCAATTTTGCCTTCAAGAACTTCGACCTACTAGTTTGTACAAGCGACACTTACAGAGAATATTCTAGTAAATATTGATAACAATGTTCTCGCATGGGCACAAAAGCTCTTTTGAAAACTCGTACTAGACGTCTTATGAAAGCTTAGGGTTAGCTTTTCGGCATCATAAATTTTTAAGATATTTTTATAAATTGTTCTTTTTATGTTTAATAACATTCAAGTGTTTCAGGGTACAAAATATGTTTCTCCGGAGACCGCTTTTGGGTGCGTTAAGAATGATCATTTGCACAACTATAAGTTTTTTTATATTTGTGCGAATATGAATTTAACATAGACAAAGTTTGAACTACTGATGATCACAATTTGATCGACATTTAACAACGACCAATCAATTAATATCGACAAATTATCCTTAGGCGATTGAATGTAATAGCTAAATCGTCATCAGGTTTCCCCAGCGTATTCTCAAGAACGTCTACTTTTAAGTACAATTTATTTACCGAGGAGCGAATTCGTTTTTGTGCTTGGTAGAAACAAAACGAAAAAGATTCACTTACATATAAATAAATATATTTACTTCCTTTCAAAGTTTACGGTGTTTTATCTGAGACAAAAAAAAACTCAAATTTACAATTTTTGAATCACACCGTGTTGAAAAGATAAATGTAAGAGCAGAATTTTTATGAACAGGGGTATGAATTCCTTATGGGACACCAATATTATCCTATAGCACTGCAGTTCATCAGCGAAACAACGTGCATATGTGCATATGTAGATGCATTACTCGCGAAGATATCGTGAGGAGGTGAACATAGATGCTTGCTTTCATTTCGCTGATACAATTTAGAGGCGTCACAATACGATGCTCTTTTCAATTCGTTGCAGATTGTTATCTGTTATTTGTGTGACTGTTGTATTGTATGTCGAGGGTACACATGTAAGTGAACTTGGTAACTGAAGTGAGGAAGTGGTCATGCAGTATGACGTACCCTCTTAGAAGGTGACACTTAGCTCCTCCAAAATCCATCTGTTTCGCGTGAGTTCAGAAATTTTTTGTTTACACAAAAAGGAAATATTCGACATTTCGCATCCCAACTTGCTACATCAATGCACCTATGAGTGTGTGAATTTTAATGCTATGAATGACGCAAATATTGTAATGATACTTTGAGGAATGAGAATGACTACTTACATCACTGCATTTTCTCAGAATTTTTTGAGTAAAAAATAATTGGGACATCAATCGACGAGCACTTTTGAGTGCCCTGTGCTTGAAGTTAAATACTCCAAACTATATCAGTTGGTTAGGCTGAACTAACACTGACTACGAGTATGTCAAATAATCTGAATAGTTTTAAATTACCTTAAATTGCTGTTTTTAACATCGCACACACAGAAAATATTGAGTAGCAGAGAAACTCTCCACAATCGTTGGCTAAAATCTACTCAGCACCCTGAAAAAACTGGGCAAATAGGATGAGAGGTGCTTCATGCGGAAAGTAATCATTTAAACCTTGCTCAGGTATGTAAGTTAGCTCTTTCTTCTTATCCTTAGTCAATTTATTAAAATACTCTCACCACTAATGCAATATCTGTCGAATAATAATTTCCACTAAAAAGCGTCCTATCACATTTTTTCGGAACATGCAAACCAAGCATTTCGTGTGGTTCTTGGTGATAAGGGAACTGTCAGAAATTATGATAATTTCGTTTCACTACCTCCAAGCAATTTATTGATTGAAAATTTTAGGTGAGGCCGTCAAGATTGTCTGAATTACTACAATGACTTCAAGCCATGGTTTTTTCAGTCTCTTTTTCAGCCTTGTTGTTTTTATCAGCTGTTGTAAAATAGATTTATGATTTCTCAAAAAAGCACAGGCAGGCCACTCTACATCCACCATGTGAGGCTGACAGCTAGCAATTTTTTGTAAGACGGAATAGCTGCAAGATTGTCTACAAAGTCAATGCAATTCGAATGAGATTTTCTGTTCTGGAGAGCATAATGGTCCAGTCCTCTTCAGCATTTTGTTTTCACGTTAAAGGAATAGCTCTTTTTATTCTTATTAGGGAAGCAAGAGAAAACAAAAAAATAATTAAGACAAATTTTGATGTTTCCAATTTTTTTTACAAATAGTTTACTTTTGGATATAAAAAGATCTGCTTTGATGCCAAACTGCACTATTTTGGTAGGGGGAATATCAATTAGATCTTTATATTTAAAGATGCTCGCATCCACCTTTAGGTGATGGTTTTGAAACGATCAGTATTTCTAAATATAAACTATCAAGATATTAAAGAAATGCATGATATGAATTTTTCCGGATTCTGCTAAGCTATGTTAGTTGCTTAGATTTCAGCACCAGTGACGGCAATGAAATCGTACATCTGGACTCGCCCATCAAGGCGTTGACTCGACAGGCTTTGAGGCCTTCGACACCTGTCACCTCTGTGAGGTGGACAGCTCAGCGCTCGCGCACACTGCGGCGCACCTGTTTCCAGGGCCTGAAACGCAGTCCAAACTCCCTGGCACAAATTTCGACAAATAATCGTTTTTTGTGAATGTGTTGCAGGCATGTGAAGATATTGGTGTCAGTGGGTTTTAGTTTCTTTTGTACTGGAAGTTTTCATGCTCTGACACTTATAAATGAACTGCTTCACTTATTTCAATTTAGTAAATCAACTTATTTTTCTCTTCTCATGAATCTTTTTCTGGATTTCCGTTGGTTTACATTGATTTTTGGACTATAAGTAGAAAATATTTTCGGTTATTCGGTCGAATTTATTCTTTGATTTTATTTTTGATCACTTTTCAAACTGATTAAA
Source organism: Orchestia grillus (assembly GCA_014899125.1). Taxonomy (NCBI): domain Eukaryota; kingdom Metazoa; phylum Arthropoda; class Malacostraca; order Amphipoda; family Talitridae; genus Orchestia; species Orchestia grillus. The sequence continues at coordinate 81,619 of VOMN01042617.1, forward strand.
GTAAGATGAAAATGTACCTTAATATCGACGACCAGCCTACACAAGCCTTTGCCATGAACTCGTCCTGCGCAGAACGGCTGCCAAAAATGACGGGTTTTCCAAAGGAAAATTACCCTCCCGTCAATCAAAAATTACTCGCAAGTCACGTACCAATGACGGAACGCCACATCAACTCGCCTATGAGTGAAGTCCCAACTGTAGGCGTAAGATGAAAATGAAGTGAAGGGATTGTGTTTACGCGCTTCGCTATATCGTGAAGTCAGAATTATTTTAATCGGAGTGAGCTGTATTATCGATATAGAGCGAATTACTAGCATATAGATTCTTCTTTAATCTTGAATTGAAGAAATGTAAGTACAAAAAATACTTTGTTTCAAGTTTTCAGTTCATGAAACCGACTTTTGAAGAAGTAAGGAGTGTTATAAAATATGCTTAAAAAATTGCAACATTGTTCTTGTAATTCTGTTTAGTCGTTTTTTTCAAGATTACGATTGGCTCACTCATTTTGTCATCTTCTTCAGAAAAATTGAACTGTATTGTAGTGAATTCTGCGTTCAATGAAACCATAATGTGAACCCTTTACGGATATGTGAAGTCTTTTTTCTGAATTTGCACCGCACTTCGGCATACTTCGTGCGCCATCTCTTCAGATATTCATAGTTCTCAATAACAAATTAGAGATTTATAACGTATCGGTCGTAATCATGGCCATGTCATTTTATTAGGCATACTTTTTTAGAAGGGATACGCTCGCTCTTCAAGCGCTGAAGCGCAATCTCGCATAATTGCCGCTCTTCATCTATTCAATGCTCTTTTATCGTCTGCCTACGGATTTATCTCTCTAACGGAGCGTCTTTAATCTTAAATGTGCTCCGAATTTTCAGGTTTCACACTAATTTAAGAACTTTAATCGCTCAAGTCGAATTTTTTCACGAGCGTGTTCTTTTTATTTCTCTTTCGACCTTAATATAAACTGTAACATTTAAGCTAAAACAATTTTGACACGTGCTTTCGAACATTGCTAGTAACGATCTTTTTCAAACATCAGTTTTGGTTTGTTATCACGTCTGAGACCGAATTCCTAACTTCAATACTCATATAAGATAGATGGGACAATACTTGTGATATAGGTAATTCATGCTGCTTAGATGTCATTTTAATTTCACAGCACTCAGAATATTATGAGAATAGTGCTGTTTCTAATGACAAATATTGCTGCTTCTTAATTATCCATGTCTTCTTTCCAGTTTTATAATAAAAAAATATTAAATAAACTTTTCTCGTTGAAGAATGAGTTTCTCGGACAAATATTCATATTTTCACTTATATTAAAAGGATACTGTAAACACAGCGTATTTTATTTCAAAACATTTATTCAAGTATCATAATTAATTCCCCAAATGTACAAATAAGAAACAAGCAACGTCCTTTTTCGAAGTGTCAAGAAATGTAAAAGGATTGAAGGTCTCACACTAGTTTAAACACACACATACTTGATGTACATCATACTGAGAGTGCATGCGTTAACCTACGCCACGTACAAGCAAGCGATGGAACGGAATACATCTCAACACATTTCCAGCCAATACTTCTAGGTGGTACACAAGACGATAAGATCAGTGCTCTATATGGAACAAAAACTACTTTAGAAATCCGCCTGGCTTAATTACACAATTTACTGCAAAGAAATAGTCACTTTGAAATCATCGACGTAACCATTGAATGATAGGGCTGACAAAAACTGTACACAAATACAGACATAAGTAATGCGGATAGGATCCATCGCTAACCTCAACCCAATTTCAAATGTAACAGAAGCAAGTTTCCTCAAGGATCGTGAATCATTCCATGTTTCAATACATCATGATCAAAATAAATACCAAAATACAACGTAATGTCTTCGACAAAATCGGGTCAAGAAATTTTGTCAGAATTTAAATACTCAAATAAATAAAATAATACAGATTCAGCTACAATAAAATTAGCTCTTACCAAGGATAACAAAAAGATTCTAAGTGTTATCATTACACAACAACGAAGCCTTTGATATACTGCGAGATCTAGGAAATAAACATTGCTTAATTGATAAGGTACTTCCAAAAGAGGAATATTCACAAATAACATTCATTCGAAGAAAAGAAAACCTGGGGAACTGTCATTACTTAGCTAGAAACTAGCAAATATTTTGGAAGCTTTCGCTGAGCTAATAAAAAATAAGAGCTCAGATGAAACAACATTCTTAACCAGAATGCAAACTCTCAACACGGCTTTTGTAACTCACTTCCCCTGGTCTCTTTCCTTGAAATTCGCTTTCATTATCAGATACGAAGAGCAATATATACAATGATCGTACAAAGTACTCCTAAGAGTAGTGTTTTGATAACTACGATATGCACAGCGAGTGAGAATTAGAGGTACGCTACAATAACATTCAATGAAGAGTGAGTTTATGTTACAGATGGAGACGTCCGTGAATATGAGATGGATCACTAACTTATGTCACTTCTAAAGTGAATGGGCAACACAAAGTTATGAGAATTTCTGAGATGGCAAATGAATGACTCTGGTCCTCAAAAAATAACATAGACAAATGATGAATACTGAACTAGGTACATCACATGGCATAAGTCGAAACACATGCCTTATCGGTGAGAAAGAGCCAAGCACGTCAAAAAGAAAAATTTGTACTTAAAATATGTGAATTCCCCGCAGTGTCATTAAATCAGCATACTGCTGTTGCTACGTCTGAGAAAATACATTTATAACATTGAAGAGCAAAGAAAATTTAGCTATCACATTAGAATTGATTGAACAATTGAGGTACGAAGAAATTCACACAATTCAGCATCACGGTTTCTTTTGTAGTTCGAACGTTGAAACTGTGTAGCCTTATCACAGGTAACTTTTGAGGGTCAACCCGGAATAAGCATTCCGAAGTTATAACGAAACTATCTCCGTTTACTTAACTAGGTTTCCATGGCAGGTGGCGGAGAAGGGGTTTTCGTAGAAAGATTAAGGGGCTCGGCATTATCGCAAATGTAAGAACTGCTAAAATTGCATCCTGACATTGCAGACGCGCCTAAGCCAGTGGGTGTGTGAGACGGCGAGGAGTGCGCAACCGGAACAGGTGATGAGTAACTGTGAGGAGGAACGTCGTCATGGGGAGGAGGTGATGTGGTCATCGAGTGAGTGGGTGAGGACATATAACTCTGAGAGCGCAGAGGGCTAGAATTTCGAACACAGTCATACCGAGATGGGGAGGCGGTAGCTAAAACGTGTTGTCTGGGAATTTTGGACTGATCATTCATAATACAGTCGTGGAGTGTGTCACTAACCAAAGCTTTTCCAGTGCCAAACTTCGATTCTTGTGACAAAGACTGTAGTAAGCTTGAGGTTTTAGGGAATTTTTTGCACGGCATAGCTAATCGATGAGCGAGAATTGAAACATTAGCAGGTGACGAGGGGTTCGATGATGAAGAAGAAGAATAAGGAGATGAAGAAATTCTGGAAGGAGATGACGAAATGGAAGAAGATGGGGAAGGTGAACTACTATAAGAAGGAGAGGGAGTTGTTGATGGTCTAGGAGAGGAATGACTATAATCGAGAGTTTCATGAGGATGACCAGATCGGTCAACAGTTGGTCTAAACTTCTTGTGAGGATGAGAATGAGCCGAGTGCCCGCGATAAACATCCTTAAAAGAATCCATTTTTAATGTGGAAGGAGCCTCTAAGCACATTCGCAATACGGGACTATCTGCCAACTTTTCACTTTCTTTCTGAGGTTTGTGCCAGGTCATGGGACGGCCCTTTTCAAGAGGTGTCCTAGACTCTTCAACATTAGGTTTTCTTTTGATATAGCACTTGCGGAACCTTTCAGTTGTTTCGTCATCGGGCACAGACATAGTTTCTCTTGGTTCATCTGACAACATGGTGCTGCGCGCATGATCGTTGGATCCAATGTTCATAGAGCACCCGGAATCTGACGAACAACCAGATTCAATTGAACAACCAGAATCTGTTGAGCATCCAGAATCTGCAGATCCAGGAGATCTCATTTCTTCATCAGGACAAAAAGTAGAAGAAGATGGAGAGGTAGGGGAAGTTTGAGACGTTTGTTCTTCCATCGGAGCTCTTTTTTCATCATATTCTGATGTATTGGAGAATCTCATCGGGCAACCTCGTACCTCAGGATAATCGGAATAGCAAGGATATTGGGAGCCGAAACCTTCCGTCTGGGGGCCGCTGACATCCATCCTACCATCACAGTCGCTGTTGGTGCCTTTTTGTTTTGCTTGAGTTTGTTTGGAATGCATTCCATTCAATATCCAAAGATCATTCAAGGTGCTCAGTAGGTCTTGGCACAAGCTAGGATCATTCGGTCGCTCGCGTTGCATAATCACCTGGAGGCAATGGACAATTCTCTTATGTAGTGATGAAACTTTCGACAATTCGTGAAGTCCTTGCCGTTTAGGGTTAATCACAATAGCAGCACTGAAAAGAGCCATTTCTTCATCGGACAGTTTGAGAGTATTAATACGATCGACGAAAGTGAAGAGTGTGTTGAAGAAGTCATTTGAAGTCTTGATATTAGCATAAATACTAGCATTAATAATGTATCCGCTGATAGTGATCATTCTTCTATTTTTGGCATCGATGAGCCTTGCGAATCTGATGAGGAGCACCTCGAAAACGCAAGCGCGGAGGAGAGTGATCTTGTCGTCGTGTTTGATGTCGGAAAAACCAGGGATATTCTTGGCGAAAGCAACCACATCACGAACGATCGGAGAAAATTTCTGCTGAAAATCTTCAGTTCCGACGTAGGGATTCAGCGGGCAATCCTGCAAAGAAGAAATAAATAGTTGAAATATGGGTGGACACTGATGCACAATATTCAAAGGGTAACTTACACGCACAACTGTTTTTAAAGGGTAAAGGGTATCAACAGAATTTCTATTTCTAAATGCAGAGGCTAGAAAAACAGGAAAACTTCGAAGTTAAAGCAAAGGGCACACTCATCGCAGGTGTTAGCTCTGCAACACTTGGCAGGCTTGGCTAGGTTCTAGGTAGGATGACCTTGGTGGACGAGGTATGCTCAGTGCAAGGTCATATTGTTTGCTTAAGACGCTACACGTTATTGATAGCTGCCGGCTATGAGTAATGGTGATAAGGAAAGGTTGACTGAAGCACATATAGCATTAATATTTATTTCTATAAATTCCCGCAGCGAGTAATGAAGACCATTCTATACTGTGAAAATTCGATAATCTTTCGTAACTTAGCTAAATAACTTCGTGTCGCATGCGGTTTTCCAAACATGAACATTCAACAAATGGGAAAACGGGCGAAGCTTTCGTCTCTCGTTAGAGTTCGTCCTTCAGAAACCTAGCATGCATCTTCGTCCTTCTATTCAAGCCCCGGCCAGCAATACTCAAAGCTATACAGTCACTATTAGCTACTTACAAGTCAAGAAAAATTGGTTTAATCTACAGAAAATAAAGCAGTTATTTGCATTTATCATAAATAACTAGACCAAGACAAATACTGATGTTGTACTGATATTAGTATTGCATTTAAACTTATCACATTTCCCTATTCTCAAAATTTCACCAGAAAAGCTGAAAAGCTTTAAATGATAAGAAACAGAGGTCTCAGGACAGACGAATTGAAAAAAAAAGCTTAGACTTTGAAGAGAAAGATGGCCATAGAGCTGCCTTCGCTCCCAAACTTTCACTAGCGAGCGACCTCCAAACGTCCAAAAAAAGCGTGCCAGCACAAAGATGCAAAAAGAAAGCTGTCCGCATTTGCTTTCACTAGCCCCGCTCAGTAGGCCTAACACAATGCCATCGGCTAACTTTTTTAAGCGCTGACTACCGACCACGTGCTCCAAATAAATGTTCACGCATACTACTAAACTGAACTTTCATCCCCATTTTGAGTCGAATTCTCATTCAATACCTCATTTGTGCATCATTATTTTCAGGAGCCGAATCAATTTAACAATAGATCTAACACGGGAGTTTCTTTTAGAAAATCCACGAGTTGCACGAGTTTTTCAATAGCATAAAGATGACGTGGAGACACATTCATGCCAGTGCCACATACCGCTTTTCAGCCTCCACACAGGCTCTATTTTCAAGGTTGGATGTGACGTCACGAGAACATTCATCACACTCTTGGTGCCATATCAGAACAGATGGATGAAGTTAAATCTTAGAGCAACCAATACGTGGAAGAGATCGTGATCTACCAGTCAACCCGGCAAATGAAATAAAAAATTAAAATATGACCATGAGCAAAGCCACTCAGAATCATACAGAATAATTTCATCGTCACAGAACAAGAGAAGATTTATTAGCCTGCTAACAGTGAAAAACGAATTTAAACTTTTGCTGTAGAATTGGAATTAAGAAGAAAGTACGAGAAGCAAAATAAGCTCGAAAATTGTTAGACCTGTATTCAATTCGGTATTTGCACATCACAAATTTAAGATGGACGAACGGCCAACCACGAATGACTTTTTGAAATCAAAGTGGCGCACACGACCAAAATTGTCATGAGTTATCAGCAGAGCTGTAAACTGCTAGCACATTGTGGAAATATAGCCAGAGCGATTGGAACGATCACATTGTCTCACGAACGCCGGCACTGCGTTGAACTTGAACTGCGTGAGCGGTGACCTTGAGCGGGCGGGGCCACAGTGGCACACCGCCCTCTTCGTCATAGCACACGAACATCTGCTCCATCCTGTCCATTTTAAGGACGAAAAGTGGCAAGCAACTCAAAATGAGGTCTCATTCAACTTTTCATCACCACTGCTAGAACTCATAATGGTGCATGAGCAGCTATAATGCTCTGAATGATTAACAGGGATTAATTTCAGTACGTACCACAAAACAGCCCACATACAAACAACGCATGGCGCCTCACTTCCGCATGGTTCTACCGAAGTCGGATGCGATCGAATTGACTAGTAAAACGTGACCTCCGATGATTTTAAAGAGATTGCAGATAGGAAGTGCGCTTGTAATTTAATTAATGAGAACATACACTAACGTTTATTGACAACGATACCAATGTCGCGAAATAGAGCAAATAAAATGAAGATAAAAGTTATTGTATACATTTTGAGCAATATGTCAAGAGTTTCGTTCCGCAGTTTTAGATTGTATCAACAACACTGTAAAAGATCGTCACCATTTCGATTTCTAGAAGGAAAACTTGTCCCGAAATGAAGATAAGCCTTTTACAGGACAACGCGGAAGTTGCAGAGCGAATGAAACGCAGTAAATCGATTTAACGGCAAGAGAAATGAATAACAAGCCAACTGCCATGATCTCTCAAGACGGCGAGATAACACGCCTGTAATACACCATTAAAAGTTAAGCGCCTTGCTAGTAAAATTCAAACGAGAATATGCAATGCTCCACCATCCCGATGCAAAAAGTTCGCCCCCCTCCCCCTGAGATTCTCAGCAGAACAAAGAGCTTCAGTAGCCGTCCAATTATACCACGTGACTCATATCGATCAGAGGCCACACGCCCAGGTATCTACCACTCAACATCCTATGCCTGAGGTCACTCACCGAAATAGGATCAATATTGGCAACTTGAGGGTGTTCTTCACTCGTTCTGATGATCTCCCTCATGTTCTCGTTTGCCACGGCTGACGACTGCAGATGGCTTCGAGTAATGCTTTGGATAAGGAAGTCATCATTGTAGTCCTGTTGCGGAATGTTGCTGGAAGCTTTCTCCATTGCTTGGCGGATGCGTTCTTTTTCATTCTTGGGAACTCGACCGAACCTCACAGCTGCAAAGAAAAGAAATATAACGTTAACTTTGGGTTGTTCGATAATTTACAATTTACAAGTTTGAAACACGAGCTCAGTTAAAGAGAGGCAGATGGCAATTTTCAGCGGAAGCAGACAACACCGCATGCGGAACGCGCCAGCGTAGCGGTCATCGACATCAGACAAGCCTCTCACACCAGGTGCGTCTCGTTCATCGATATTATCTAGTCGGAAGCTTTCATTAAAATGTGCGGCATAGCAACATACGCCTTCTGATAGCAATACGAATAGAATGAGAGATGCGAGGAAAATTATAAATATTCTTATACGAGGAAAGATGATATTACACTACTTAGTTAAAGTACGTGGTTACGAAGTTTATCAGAAACTTACGTCCGGCTTGTCCTTGTAATGCGGAGTAAGTGCGGCTTTTCTTTCTCTGATATGTACCATTACTTTCATACTTAGGGTACATATAATCGGGAGCGCGGCCATGTTGTAATAAGCACTTCAAAATAGATCTGTTTTCCTTCATGATTTCTTCTTTGATCATTTCAAAATATGAAATATGGAAACACCGCGAACTCGAAGCGGTCACAGACAGTCCAGAGAGGACGCGCAACAGCAGAGGAGCAACGAACTGCGTTTGTTACAGAGGGAGCTTCCGGTGCAGTTGCAGTATCCGTCAGGGCTTAGTTAGACAGCTCTGTTCCTTCTAGTTAAGCACTGTTATTGATCACAATACTATATGCACGAATAGATTTCGAGCAAATGAAATGTTCTGAGTAAAATCCAGGAAATGCAGTTTCACAGCACGGGATGCAAATCGAACACGTTTGTCAAGTAACATAAACAACAAGTAAAAAACAGGTAACAACACAAGTTGATTATCTTGAACTATCACAAACTAGTAGATTCAATGCCACTATTAAAGGCTGTGTTTCATTTCACACATTAAGCTCGATTATTGATAGCTAAGCTACTTTCAAGTGTATGGCAGGGGAGCATTTGGTACTCGCACCCACACAGCTCTGATCTTCACGTGCAACTGACTGGACGCCTCACAGCAGCCCAGCAGCAGCAGCGGCGGCGGCGGCATCAGCTGCGGCCGCAGCAGCCTGAGCGCTCGAGCTCTGCCACCTATGCCGTGAACGAGAATCGACGACATGCGAGAATTTAAGACCGATTGCCACGGACAGTAAATACTTACCGAAAATAGATGATGTGGGGAGAAATACCGACTGAATGTTTTATTGAATGAATGCTTATCCAAACAAGATGATATCCGCACGCTGCCTGTGAGGAGAGTTCTTTCAACTCTCAAGGATTTTTTTACAAAGCTCCTAATACATATCGGATAAATTCTTTACACGTGTTTTTGGAGCTTTAAACTTGAAAACTGTTCTAAAAAACACGTTCAAATATCATCAAATGATACAAATGATTCTTTTAAATAAATCATTTGATGATAGTCGAAAATATTATAAAACGATGGCAAGTTGCTTATGAGGATAACACAACCATTGTTTGCATTTTTACTGTTGTATTTGTTACACAAAAGTGCTATGCAATAATGAAAAATTTCCGAAAATAAGCTGACATGCGATTTTGTGCTAAAATATAACACAGTCTAAACCAACGAGACGATTTAAGAAGAGATAACTTAAAACTTTTTGAGCGAAGTAAATTTCCAGGAAACACAGTAAGAGATATTCCAATTAAGAAAATGGACTGGGATGACATAGTGAAATTTAAAATTCAAGACCAATTAACTTGAAATTTCCCAGTACCGCACGAGATACTATTCGTAGATTCGTTGCAAAGAGGAAAGAGCACGAAAAACTCTACGGTATTTGCGACTCATGTTTAAGTTACTCTCAAAAAGAGTGAAAGAGAGTCGAGTGGGAGGAGCTTCATTCACGTTTTCTATGATAGCTTCCTCGAGGCCACTGACCTGCACCTTGCTAGCCCCACCACCCCACCGCAGCCTCGAATTACCGGGGGGACTAAGGTAAGATGGCAATGCGAAGACAAAAGCGAAAATTGAAGCAAATGACAGAATATTAGCAGAGCAAATTTGATATTTATGAAATTTAAAATTTGTGACATGGACATCAAATCCTGCAAAGCAGTTCCCATGACTGATTTTGTGCGAGACTTCTGAATCGTTACAAAGTTTTTACTCGTACCAACGTACTATCTTGCACAGATAACCAAATAAACAATTCTTATAAAAATTACCCCAGGTTAGTGCCCGTTTTAAAATCATGGAATACATTGAGAATCGAAAAACTAACATCAAGAGCAAACATTGTAGGCGAATTGTTTAATTTCAGCAAATAGAAAAAGAAACATCACGGTATTTAGTTACATAGAAGAGGCTTCCCTGTTTACGCAAAATTATAGGGTTCGGTTTAAGCCCTTTAAATTACTGATAAACAATTAAAAACTTCACCGTAGTTTCAAAATTGTTCAACAGACCTAAATGAATTCACGATTTTGGAAATATTATGACTAATGTTGTTCAATACAAATGGGAATTTGGTACACATTTATCAATCTTTGAATGAAGGATCGTTTTTTATTCAATTTCGCGAGTTTTACAATTGAGGAAAATGAGCAAGGAAAAATTTAGCATGTCAGGAGACGAGTTCAGACTTATTTGAACGGATCGTATCTTGAAGCTAAAATTTAGGTTGGCCCTTAATACAACGAAATCACAAAGGCTTACTTTTCTATACAATACTATATTTAACGTTAAAAATGTTGCACGATTTCATTCTACAGAGCGCTTAATATTTTTGAAAACTTTCTGAACAGCCTAACAAGACAGGCGAATGGAAACTCCATATTTCCGAAAAGCACCACATAGAAGGCGTATCACAACTTAACACGTTATAAAAATCGTAGAAACTTGACGGCATTCACAGAACGCAGATCATGTCGATCCCCATCATACGGGACGAAAAACACCCACAAAAAGGACTCCAGGTCTTGAAAAAGACAACTTAGAAAAATTTTTTATACAAGTAACTGTTCAAACTGAATGTCAATATTTCTATCACGCTATTAACACGTTTTTTTAAGCTTATTTAGAAGGCTACAAACTAAACATTGGAGCGACTCGAATTTAAAAAAATCTGTAATGGTATCCATATCCCAATAGCGAAACAAGTTCCACTAGTAAGTAATAACAGAGGCATGAAGAACAAATAACTTGTACGAAACAAATTAAGTGCATTTTGCAATACACGTAATCTTTACAGGAATTTAAATGAATCATGTGAAACGCCTAATTTTTTTCCTACGGAACAAGTGAAACGTGGCCAAACTTACTGTGATCAGAATCCAGCTCCTCCTTGACATCATAGATATCCATTTCCATTTGTTCACAATCATCATTTTGGAGTGTCGGTACTCTGGCAAATCCGCAAGAAGGCGAATCGCTGAACTGAAGTTGGACTTGTTCTCTAACCATGGTGTCAACGCTCATGGAAGCTCGCTTTGTTATCAAACTCCAACTTTTGCTCGGTGCGAAGGGAGGCATGTTGGCCGGGTTTCAAAATGTCTCAGTCGGAAACGGTCGAACAGACTGTTTTAAATTGAGACGAATTCTCAAATGTATGAATATATTCACAGCACTGAACTAAAATTTTAAACAGGTCTTTTCACAAGTTTTAAAAATTTCTAATTTTTAAATCTCACATGCAATTGATTTCTTTCGAAGGAACCGAAAGTATGGTAGTGAAGATATGTTATTCTTCTGAGATAAATTCGATGTGATAACGTCTTTTCAAATTCACACACTTGAGTTCAGATTGGTGAACCAAAATGCATAAAAGTTGGAAATATTCAGAAACGAAAATCAATTTTCTGCTTAAAATATTCCACGTTATATATTTAAAGAACAGTTAAACACTATATCGTTGTTACGATGAGCTTGATATCGTTCTTTCCGTTACGAAGCTATCGATATCTGAACGTAGACGAAGTACTCGGGACGAGACCTTACTGTAGAGCAGACGTTGAAGCACTAGCTCTCTAAGCCAGGTCTGGTAGCGTACTGAGCTAACCTCAGCGGCCATGCAGGTCAACGTCCGAACAACCTTCACTTCTACAAACTCTAACCAGGTCAACCTTCTCCACAAGCCCCCTCGAGCGGGACCCCCATCACCCCCTCTCAGTCTCAGCATCCTCGCTCAGCACTCCCTCGCGTTGCAGTTCAGGTTAGCAGAAGTTCATAGATACTCGTTGGCCCTCATGGGTCCACGCATAATCCCTACCTTCAGTAAATAATGAAACGCTGTGAAAATGCAATCAGTTACGTAAATGTGGGGGCAAATTAACGTGTACGACAGCTTCTTTTCTTTAAATTTAAGGGGTTCGTCTAATTTGACAATTAACTTCAATAGACTCTTTAATATTCGTATACAATATTAACTTGAAGCTTCATGGAGTTTGCAGAATGGAAAAAAACATCAATGAACGAGCTGCATCCCAAATAACGAGAAAAGTTCAGAATCTAGAAAATGACACCATAAATTACAACAAAAAAACTGCAAGTACATTTATCATACGCAAGCAACGTTCAACCAGCCATTTACATGGCAAAAAATTCGACATACATCAGTGACTCTCACTTTGCAAGTAACACAAACCTCATACGTAACTGACATCATAACAAAGATGTTAGCCTAGCCAACCTATTTTGAATGTCTGAAGTAGTGAATATCTCAGTTCTATTAAAGCGTGTGACTTTGCGCTAAAAAACTAGACATTCACGAACAGTCATGTTGATACGCTTCGAATCGATAAGAAATTTCGAGCTTCCAAAAATAACCTACATTTAAATACTTAGTTTTTTCTTGTTCATAGTACGTGCAGTTGGTTTAGCCATAATAAATACAAGTGCATTTTTTTACACACGAACACTGGCAATGGCACCATTAAATTTCATGACACGACTCCGACACCACGTACATGCGTACGTCCAGTCCAAGCTCTTGCGGTGGTCGGTCAGTTCAAGATCACAGGAGTCAGTCAGTTTTTACGGTCCGAGTTTCATTTTTCTTTGATCTTGAGATGCACTCAGCTTGGGTAACGCTCCTCCAACTGAATGAGTGTGCTAATGAGACTAACTAATTTCGCTCGACTGACAGTGGTACAACAACTAACAATGAACAATTCAAGTGAGAAATGCTGTATGATGTAAACGTACTACAACAATAATTTACACTAAAAAAACTGAGTGTGAAGGTGGAAGAGCATATAACTATACATGGAAATATGTGTAGTTATATTCAACTACATCTGTGAAAATATTTGTGTGTGTGTGTGTTGTACGAAGCGAGTCCTTTACTTCACAGAAATAAAATGTCCTACAGTAGTTTGGAAACGATTCCTAAAAATTTACATGAGAAAGATGTTAATGAAAATCTGTACGCGTGTTTTACTACGATTAACTTCCTGCAATATTTTCTATCACGTAGGTGAATATATTCATCCAAATTTAAAGTTTAGTTTATTGCTACGTCACCGGCCTCTTGATCTTCAATAGCGAAGCTTCTTCAAATATGAACAATATATAGTAGAAAATTGAATACAATTTGATAATTTGTAATTTCAATTCGATTTCTAAAATCCGAAAATTGCGAAAATATAACAAACTATTGTTTGCTCCTTTATATTTTACAAAATAAAATACTCTACACCTAGGCACTTACATACCTAACAAATCAGATATTAGCGGTGTAGAAAAATCGTAAAAAATACTAATAGACAGAGATTCCCATAATGTCGGTACTGTAAAATTGACCACGAAAAAAGCAACAATCAAAACTATTCAGAGAATTCGATGCTGGCCCACCTCAAGCAACAGATTCCACATTAAAAGGACACAGGCTATTCAAAAATAGCGTAAAAATACAGCTACAGGGTCATCGAACTCGTCTGATAGCATGCATTACTCACAGCTACTTCAAAACAGGGCTTATCAGTAAATTCGAGGCTAAGAAATGCAGCGATGCGCGTGTGTTTGGAGTAGCCACTTCCCGAACAGGGTTTAGTGACCGATAACGCACACGAACCATTTCATTATCAGAAGAGTAGAACTCTTACAGTTGAAACAGAACTTGACATTGTAGCGTCATCTGCCAAATTTAGGCGAATGAATGCTTCAATATGTGAATGCAACAGATTTAAGTAAAATACACAAACTACATTACGCTGGAATATGACAACGCATTTAAAATAACCAGTCAATTCAAAGTTTCAAACATTACGTACTTATCTTGACCAGTTAAGTATTGGCGTGAACCGTTGAAGAAATAAAAATAGTATCAAGAGAACATAGACAAAATATGGAAATTAACAGAAATAACACTGGTTAATTAAACTTAAATTTCTACCTTAATATTTAAAGAGAAAAACTATGCTGTATTCTTCGGCCGCAGATACGTGATTGTGTAAGCAACGATCAATAAGAAAGACCGTAGCACACAAAATTACCACGATAAACCCCGGCTTCCATATGCAGTTAACAATTAAACAACAAAGGCAATCCGTTTGAAGAATAAGACATCAATACACCGTTTATACACAACCGAAATTTGCAGTCCAAAGGAACAAATAGTCGTAGTAGAAACGTTGACTTACATATTAGGCCAAAAACTTCACAAGTCAAGTCGTGAAGAAGTTTGGACACTCATCTCAATTTGGGTCTTTTGAAAACATCCAGCAGAAGCAATTTGCTTGATCCCGTTCTACTGGAGCTGACAAGCGTAACCGCGAGTTCCACATCCTTCAGGCAATTCGCAGAAAAAGACAGCTAGACAGAACCTCGCAAAACACTACAGATAACGCGCAACGTGTAATTATATGGTTGCGTCTTGCGAAAAAGCGCATCACTCTAAAACGGACTAAACCGCAAAATCTCGTAAAACATAACTGTGGTTTGAAGTTCGACAAAATGGGTTCAATGAGGCTGAGGGAAAAACGGTTTCGGGAAAATAAAAACGGGAAAATGGAAGATGCATAAGCTACTCGATTTTAGTCGCATTGCAAATAATAGTAAAATATCCCCGATTATTATTTCTAAAAGTAACGTAGAAATTCGACATGACGGGAATGGCATAAAGGAACTAACAAGTTTTAAAATCTGCCAGGACAAAAATCACACCGTTGCTGAATTGGGATGCCTTCCAGCCTGTGGTCAAGCGTAAGAACAAACTAGTAAGTTCTCGAAAACTTCGCTACGTGTACAATGCAGAGGCGAGTCTTGGCTGCAGAGCGCTCACAAGAGGAGTAGTCCCCCCTCCTACGGTGCGCGGTATAGTCTGGCGTAACGGACTGATAGTATAGGAGTCGCAGGAGGTTACTGCGGCCGAAGTGTGTGAAGGTGAAACTGTTCTCTGGAACCAGCCTGCGACGCTTGCAGGAACGCTCGGGAGGTGAGGGGAGTGTTACCGCACGAGACAGATCGAGCAAGGAAAGATTTTCCTCAGCAGTGAAGGTCTAACTATGTTCGTTATTTTAGAGGGTCACATACGTACACACCTAATAAAAAGTATTATGATACAGATGCGTCCTAAATATGGCCACGACACGGAAAATTAGCCAAATCGATCATAGCTCCAAGAGGTATTATGTACTATAGCTAAAAGATAACTCGCCTATTGAAGACAGTTTGAGGTTCGCAATGATATTGAAGATAAGAAATAAAGACATCGCATGACCTAAAAGCATGCGTCACCTATCGCTAATATCGATGAAAGTCGTTGACCTTAGGGACAAAGAGTCATTATATTTCGTGAGCTACTTTACGCGGTAGAAAAACAAGTGAAAACGCATGTTCGTCAAAACAACTGCACTACTACCGCACGTAGCATATTTTCACCGGAACAACAAGAGATGAGATAACTCGTTTCCCTCAGAAATAATTTAATTACACTGGCAGAGAGTGCGGGAGGGGGAAATACCAGCACCAATATTTCTTTTCGAAACCTAAAATTTCAGTAATATAACAATTAAATTACGTTCACTATAAGGTAAGAACCAGTTTTTCACGAAATTAAAGTTACCTCGTACGTGCAGGTATGAGTGGTCGGTCATTATATTTCATAAACTCAATGTAAATGAACGTAAAACGCTTCACTTTCGTAGACATCAGAAAATTTAGAAAAGCTTTGATGCATTGGGAACCTAATTATATTCTGACCTATTTTTAAGAGAAAAACGTCTCTACCTTAAAATGTAAAACCTTGAATGCATTATTCACACAGGTTATTAACACGCCCAATATTCTAGCAACTAAACCACTAGCTCAGACACTTGTGCTAACTAAGAGATAACTCTGAAGCTCACTAGAGAAAAAAAGCACACGTATGGAAAGTATATAAGGTTTAAAATGACATGTAAATGGCGCAATCATTAGACGCAACTCTCATCAAAAGACCGTATCACTCGTAAGCGAACAAAGACGAATTGGAAAGGAGTGATAAAGGAATTTTTAAACAGAAAACTAACAGGCATCCAAGGTTTAAAACAGTTTTTCGATAAATAAATAAATATATATATATACACATCTGTCCTTACTATATACAAAATAAATATGCAGTAAGAATCGATGCATTAATTAGATTTGTTTTGATTTAGTTCAACTGTTGGGATATGAAAAAATCAAGACCCGCAGTAGTAGAAATCTACTGAAGATTTGGCATGATGTACCTCCAAGTCTTGAAGGAAATCATTCATGAAGATGTAAATTATATTTAAACTCGCCAAATGAAAACAATTTCGCTTTATAAAATAATTTACTCGGGTACAAAAACGATGAAATAAGATAAGCTGGTAAATTTTCTAGAGTTGTACAATTTGGGTCAGAACGAAGAAAGACGAGTAAACTTCAAGAAAAGGTTGCTTCGCAAATGAAGCTTTGCTCCAGTTCAGAGATCACATCATTAGCTTCATTGAAGTAGGTTTCTCGAGTCGCTACTATGTCAGTTGATGATGCTTCACTGCAAATGCTCATCGTCAGTGCATCCTAAAACGTCCATATTGCGCGACGGATAATCAAGATGTGCGCAGAATATCAAGTCGCCAGCAGCTGAGTCTGAGACAAACATGTGGATTCGTTGTGTAGGCTAGATAGATGAATGGAAATATCTCATATTGATCGCAAGAAGAATAATCCGAAAATTTTATTCGCAAACACTCATGTATAGTCTGTGCAATGGTATATGTTTTGCAAATAAACAAACAATAACTACACTCATTATGTGGAAGATATTTATCTACACGGGGACAAAAGGCGATTGTACTATCAGGATACTGAATGCCAAATAACGCAGTGGAAGAAAATGGCATCCACGAGCACTTGCCCTGGACTGGAAGATTAAGTGCATCCAAGTCTGGTCTAACGGAGAAATAGCTCAGGTCAAACTCGAGCTCTCCAGTAAAATTTAGGCCACGAGAAGCTGTCCGGGACGAGGAGGAGCATCCCACGATCCGCAAACACAGCCGACTTTTGGAGCGTCAAAAAGGCACCATGGGAGCTAACTGCGGTGGAGGAAACTACCGAAGGATTTTCTGGGGCGTTTTTAAGAGAGGGTTACGGTTAACGTAATGATACACGACACCGTTTTCTGAACATGTTATACTAATGAAACTCTTCGACTGTCTCCTTTCGCATACAATACGAATTGAAGAGAATGAACCTTGAGTGCATTTGTCGTTGTCGTTTCGGCGCGTCAGTGTAGCGTTTTTTCTATGGTACAGAAACTATTTCAGACTTGTAAATTTAACGTTCTGCTAAAGGTAATTTCGAAAAAAAATATCGTCGCATTGGAATAAAACTGTCCCCAAATCACAACTGTAACAGATAAAAAGCCATCAAGAAGCTTAATGCTTAAATACAAGAATTTGGAAAATGATACCTCAAATGAAATACAATAGTAGATACTGTGATTGGAACGCGCCTTGAAACCATGATGAAAAAAATAGATAATTGCAAGTTTAGTGCCACCCCAAAATTACAGCGATGTAGTGCTGCTCATTCCAAATACGGTGGAGGTTAAGCGAAGGTTCCATGGCGGGTCCGGTTCACCCGAGCTGCCTCTCGTCTAAATAACGGAGTGACCTTTCTCTGTTTGGTGCGATAACAAGGGACACAGAAAGGCATGTGTGCAAGTCACCAGAGACCAACAAATGGCAGCCCCTCTCTCAAATTTACATGAAACGCAATAAATTTATCATTGAAATTGTAAAAAATAGGGAAAAAATCAGAGAGATGAAGCTGAGCAATTCAATAACTCAACGTTCAATTAAAATTAAAACACGAAAGGAAATGAATAGAGAAAATAAGGAGAACATGGTAGGTAACTCACCGTCTTTGGACATGCCCACTTCGATACACTTCTTCAGCCTGCAGTACTGGCAGCGATTTCTGTTGGTTTTTTGCACCAGACATTGTTGATTTTTGCTGCAAGGTCGGTACTGAATCTTCTGTTGAATGCTCCGTCGGAAGAACCCCTGAAAAATTAAAACACATTTACGTTATGAGAGTTTACTGGAAATTCTGCAACAAATTTTTCTTTGAGTGTCTAGAGAAACAGTTGTACAATTTTTTACGGCATAAAATATCTTAAGACAACTTACATCATCGAAACAGTCTTTATAATGAGAGAATTCGTAAAACACCAGAAAATAATCCATATCGAAGAAATATTCAGGGTCAACCTTCACTTGACTACCATGGCCTTCAACTGAAGGTTTCCAACAGACACAAGCTCTCTTATAACGAAGCATACAGGCGCAAGTTAACGTTACTGGACGACTAAGACTTCCGGCGTAGGTTACCAAGAACGCACTCCTACGTTACTCATCTCCAGGTATCCAGTCTGAGGTGACCTCAAGTGACCTACATAGCCTCGTGTCGGAGTAGTATAGGTACTGGAAAGAACACTTCAGAGAATCTCGCAAAAACCGGTTTAGTCGACCAGTGTAGGCGTCCGGTTCCATTATCTTGCATTCTTTATATTGTCAAGTTTACGAGAACGACAATATTAATCCGAAAAATAAGGAACATCATAGTTACTGAGCATGAATTATGAAAACTTTCAATGAATCAAATGCTGGGAGGTGAACGCCCGATGACGATGATTCAGAGTGCATCGCGGAATTTCCGCAGGACAAATTCTTGTTCCAAGAACTGCAAGCTCTTCGAAAATTCCTCATGACAGGTTACTAACAGTAAACACCGTGTACGTGCATCTCTTATAATACTTTTAAAATTTGAATCTTGCTGATGGAAAATATTTTACGGAAAACTAAAGAAAATACGAACTTTGCAAATACTGATGCCATTTCGATTTTGTAAAGGGTAATCCCGAAGCAGACAAATATAAATTCAATGAAAATTGTCAACGTTTTTCGTAACTTATGTCATCAAATTCAAATTGAAAGCACTTTACAAATTGAAACTATTAAATCACAGGAAAATTGCTCAAGTTTTATTGATAGATGCGGTGCTACAGGAAACTCCAATATTAGCTTTCAATTCCCCAATGAAATATTTAAATAATGCGCACTTCAATGGTTCATTTCGTCCGAAAATCGAATGAACACACATAAAAAACACAATTATTGTATTGCGTATTTGCAGCTTGAAACATGATTTACCGTCATTCTACCCAAAATAAAGAGAATACGAAAGGAGGATGTATATAAATTTAAGAGCTCAATCTATCGCGCTGCAGGCTTAACGATCAACCATCGATGTGTATTTTAACAGAAGTGGGTGGGTCGCGCGCTTTTACATAGCAGCAAGGACCTTGGGTGCCAGAACGTTGAGAAGCTTCTGCAATTGCTAAAATGTCTCAATAAAACGCCCGCCATCTAGTGCAGTGGAAAATTATCAGGATATCTTACAACACTTGAAACAGAGCCACCTCAGTTCTTTCGATCCAGGAACAGGTTCGTTAAACTCATTTAAATCGTAGTGTTGATAGTTGACTTTTCTCAACTGACTCAGTGTGAGTCGTATGTTCCTTGTTTGCAAACAACAGGTGCAACACCAAGCAAACATGGGAAACGAAAAAAATTCGCTTCAACTGTCTAGAAAATTTGTCACGAGAAAAGTTGATTCAAATCATAAAAAGGTTGAGCAACTACAACATTTGAAGAAGCCTTTCAATAGCCACGTGAAGAATGTTTCAAAAAGACGTACGAGGAAAACCAATAAAAACATGTACAAGATAACGAAAGCCAATGGTGCACGGTCGCTTTTGCAAGCCATGTCCCATCTGAACAACTGCGGAGACAAATTGGAAAATTAGCCTGAAAAATTGAATAAAAATAGTACCATGTTCATCCCCTTGAATATGCAACGACTACAGAGCGCAATACGACTTTAACAATACGAGCGCAATAATTATGGATTCATAAAATATGTTGACAGGGAAGCCTGGACAAGACGAGTCCAGGAGAATAGATCAACAAGTACGTATATAACAGAAAAAAATGCTTTGAACATGATGTTGATGATAAATGCCTATAACGTAACATTTTCATTAACATTGAACATTGATGAAGATAATGTAGTTTACTACAAATATACTGAATAAAAGGGCCAAATGCCGAGATTCACGATAACCACCTCACTCGACAAAGAAACGAGTAAATAACTCGAGAGAACAGATACCAAAGACACTAACAAATATGTAGCTATGAATAATGGTTTTATATGAAGGGCTTAGAAAATCATGAATGAAAAAATTACACGGACTACACACCATTCACTTCATTAGATACGATTCTTCTATTTCTAGTTGAATGATCTCTAGAGTATGAAAATTGAATGGTTCCTTCACCACGTCATCGTAGTGCGACAAGTTGCATTTCCACAGTTACACAACATTTTTCGAGCATGGTTGACCAAAGAAGGCGCTGGCGCGGGGCTGGAACTGTTTTAGCATGTCCTCTATATGCCCTCCGAGCGCAAGCCCTTCAAACGCCCTCCATGGAGCGGTGGCGATTGCTTCAACAGCGAGTGCTCGTGTATACTCCGCTGGTAACCTCATTCCTGGAAGCGGTCTGACGACACGCTCTGTGTGTAGCGGCGGCACCGAAACCGAGCTCCAGCAGCGGCGGCAGCAACAGAAGGCGACGTCGCGCACTCCACAATTCTGACCCTGAACTTGGGAAGTCCTACGATTGCTCGGTCTGCAGGCGCGCGCGCTCTTATGACTCGCTTAGTGTAAACAAACACATCGGTTCTCGAAAATATCGATTTCACAGGAAGTGTATTAAGAATTACAGTCAAATTAAATGCACCGAAGGTTGAAGTGGCTTCAAAGTATTGGTGATCATTCGCTAGGTTGAATTAAAACTAACGTGCCAAGGTATTATTAATGGGTGTTTTATTTATCATTCAGTGCATCGATTTTCCCGCTTGATGACGCTCATGAAACAATAAATTTTCTAAACATAATAAATTAGAGCTAGTTAAACTTTGAAAACCAGACAACAAAATACAGGATCAGAGCGTATGAAGTTGTCTCAATAAATTCGATCAGAGAAAGTTGCACTGCACTGCTGAACATCAGACTTAAATTCAAATTTCATATAGAAAATCAGCGGTACTATTAAGTGTTACCTAGTGTGATATTAAGCACACGGCATCCTTGATTTTAAATCCGAAAACTTCACACGAGCCATAAACTAAAGCATTGAATACAGCAAACGCAATGCAGTAAATATCATTAAACTATACGAGCTAGAACTAGTACGGTTATGTTTGCAAATATAGGACCAAGACCAGCAGGAGCTGCAACCGCAGGTGCAGCGGCAGCCACCAGCAGCAGGTCACAACAACGGTTGCACCGCGGATGCTCTGCAGCAGCAGTGACCTACTTTGAGAAGCGAGACGTGGCCGCTCGCCTAAACTCAGAGCCCGAAAAAATTATGACAAGACTAGTGTAACGTTGACGTCGTACAAGCTATTCACAGCATCTCATTTGACGTGTATTGAAGAACATAACGAATAGATTGTCTTCAGTCATAACGACTGAATTTACCAGCACTGCGATCGGAACGACTCCTACTAGAAGGTCAACATTTATGACCCAAATTTAACTGATACTTGATTTGTGAAGATAAAGCAAAGCTATAAATTATTTCATGTCAATACTAACGTAATTATTTGAACAAAAAGTTACTAAACTACAAGTATCCTAAGAGCCAGAATGTAAGCCACAACCTTAACGCTCCCTAACATTGTCCATACAGTCGTCTAACACATATCAAATCCAACATTAATAACTTAGATTGCATCAATCATCAAGAAATTTAATGCTAAAATAATGAACAATCAAACAGGAATTAGAAGAACATATTTCATTCGTTTGGAACAATCCTGTACGCGTGGAAAAGTTTAAATTGGGTGGAAGAGAGACGGCAGGCCTTCCAATTGAGATTTAGAGCACGGGTCAGCGATGCGCATGGGCGGGCGAGGCTGGTACTTTTCAGTCTGAACTCTTAGTGTGAATGTGGTGCCATGAAACGAGTCAAATATTAGGATTTACGAGTGCAAACCAAACAGATTGAAAACACTGAGCTATTACCACACGCATCTTACACTGAAAGCAATCAATGCGGGAATGAATGCAGACACATTTAAGGAACAAAATAACCATTAAAACAGTGAATTTCAATTCTACGGATAATCAAGTACATAATCAAATTTTACCCCAGGTTCGTATAACGGCGAATCAGATTTCAGTAGCCCGGAAACGCTTTGATTTCCACCCGATATTTCCGCCCTCATAGCAGCTGTGGCCATCGTTCGTTCATTGACCTATTTGCTGGTGGAGCAGGTGAATCATTGCACATAATGAAATAAACCGTCAGAGATACTGCGCGAGAGAAGCGCGAAAATACATTTCAAATGTCAGAATCAGTCTTGGAAAGCAGAGGAAAATTTGTTTATTGACAAAGTAATTTTCTTCCCTAATATGTGTGAGATAAATATACTTGAAAGGACTACAAAACTGTTAATGAATTTATGTCCAAACGCTTGTCAGGATCAACTGGAACGATTACATTTTGATACTCCCAGCACAGGTCGAGACCACTTGATTTACCTAACACATATGGTCTCACTCAAACAGTTGTGCATGAGGTGTGTGCATGGGATGACATTCTTGAATTATATGCTATTTCTACCCTTGAAAAGTGGACTCAGTACTCAAGGGAAGGGATGGAAAGTGCTGTAAAATTTAAAAAAAACAGCACCAAGAAATCATTAAGAAATGCGTCGAAAATAAAACTGACGTCATATCAAATTTGTTTACGCACATCGATTAACTGAGACCAATTTTAACAACATTCTTGTAACCCTATAGATGTTTTAGTAAACATTTAGTCCTTATCGTATTCAATAATATAAAGTCTAAATACTCTACTTCAATGTGCACAAAAGGGATAAACAAAATATCGGCTTCTCGTTAAAATATAAACTTAATTTGTCTTAACAAACCAAAAACCAAATATTATTACCAAAACATTACATCAAATTAGCGAACTGTATGAAACATTTCAGACGGACTTCTACGGCTGAATTCATGGAGAAGAAAGTGGCAAGCGTTTTAAGATATAGAGATACAGGTTGCGATTACTTTCTACAAGCGGACCTGTCTCAACTTTTGCCAGGTCGAAGGAAGCTTTCAACGACAGAGAAATCGCATGAGAAATTGGGCACACACTTGGCGAACGTCTCGTTCCTTCTCGTGCCCGAAACCTAGTTTTTAGGGCGCTATATGGTTTCTCCAAGAACAATTAGGAACGAAGGGATCTTGTCTTGAACAGATTTTGACAAGACGTACAGGTTGACACAAACAGAAGCATTAGCATAGTTCAAATATACTAATATAAAATTTGAAACTTTCACTATGGCAAAGTGATGTCTTTCTACGGTAGAAGACCACATTTCAATAGGAAATTTCGAATTCGCATCCTTATCGCTTGATGCGGGTTTCGGAAAACTCACAGACTTGCGTGATTCAATGCAGCCTTCGTTTCCTAGTTTCCTACTTTAATTACTATTAAAATTGTCGAATACCTGATATTTTCACACGTATTTAACCTCAATCGGGAAGGCGCTAGCGCTTCCCAAGCCATGACCCATTTGAGTAGCATGGCACCGTTAACGGTGGCACCTAGATAACACGGAGAGCCTTCTCGAACCAGAGCACTTCCATGACAGTACAGCTTATAGGCACTGTCAGTTTTTTTAATTAGCAGCATTCACGCAGCCATTTTCATCGTACGATATTCTTTCCACACTACATATAAAGAACTTAGTAGCAATGTTTTCGCTTTGTCTACATGCATTTTTAAATTTTAGAGAAGTCGTGATGGTACTCAAATTACTTTATACTCATTCGATTTCTTAAATTTTTATCAAGGGGAGAGATACGTAAGTAATTTTATAAAACATGAAATCAAACGCGTCTTCCCACAGAAACGCGTAAAAAGTATGCTTCACAACCAACAGAAGGCATATTATTTCGCAGCAAAATTGATAGCGGCAATAGATTTTTACTTCCATGTAGCATGTTTGTAGTATTTTAGCACTACTGAATAGGGTAGTCAATTTATTTTCACACGTATACACAAGTGAAAACGGAGAAGTAAAGTACGGAGGTTACTCGTTGATGTGTACAAAATACCCAACACGAAAAGATGTAAAAGGTTAATTTCTTGACGATTATTTCATAGAAACGATGAACAAGCGATACTGGCTTTACGGTCGGTTTCTTCGTAATTTTCAGCACTGATTCACAATAACCTTCACTATCATCACTCACATAGCCCACCCATACAAGAATTTACGAGACAACGGAAGCTGTCATAAGGATGATAAAAGAAAACCAATATTTGTGAGGCCGTAAACCCTGTGAACACATACTTGCTAAACGAAAAACTTATGCCTAAGTAGTTCAATTCCCCGAGTCAAAATAGCATATTGTTTGAGATGCTTATTTTCTCTCCCTTAAGAGAAAGCCACTAGACAATGGGTCCTTACATAGGAAGGAAGTTCCGAGCTCAAATGAACCACAGCAACGTTTGAACTTTGCCTATTTCGGGATGAAAAAAGCATCGGAGGTAATCCTGCCGGTTTGGTTGTTACCGAGCAGTACTCGAGCCAAACGATTCAATTAATATATTTGAAAATATAGAAGCAACTTATACTAAAGAACACGAACGAAAAAACCTTCCATGACAGCAAGATTCAGCGTTTCCAGTCACTGCTTAAAATTTCGAGTAAAATACATAAAAAAGGTACCAAGACTTAAATTTTGGGTTTCAAATACTGTGTGAGTATAATTTCTCGATCTCCAGAAAAGAAGCCTGTAAAAATTACGCAATAATAAGCCATCTCATGTACGCAAGAATTCGGCCCACCTTGACATGGATATTTCTTAAATATTCTGGCACGGAAATCCAAATGAGCATCTAATGAAATAGCTGCTCGTCAGGATATCTCATTTAAACTTCCAGAAATATAAGTAGATGGCTTCTGAATATTCTTTTCTTTAATATCGCGATCGTAGAAGTAACATTTGCTTCAACAACTGAAAGGAATAAATAACGGAACAAAGTCCTCACTCTTAAAAACAAGAATGAAATTAGAGCAGCATGAACATCAAAGAAATGTAACTCGTGACAATCTGCAATTCATAATAAGCACAGTGAAGGTAATATATTGTACTGAGTAACCTAAAAGTGCTCGGAAGCATGCATTGACATAGAATGACCTTCACTGCGAAATCAATATCATCCTTTGTCGGAACAAGCTTTTATCAGTAAGATAGAAATAAATGAAAGTCGAGGAGGCTGGCACCGTTGCCATAGTACCGGAAAACATCCTGGAGGATGAACAAAGTTAAAGCAGTATTATCCAATCTCTGACCTTGTGATATTCGAGTTCGAAAAACCTAGTATTTTCATTTGAGGAATTGTGAGCTATCTTTCAGGATACTGCAATCAGATTCCATCCAATCCATCACTGGACACTAAAACACGATATATGACGAAAAGATTCTTTACGCTCACCTAAAATGCGGTCATATCTCACAAGGGCTTTCATGAATTCCTTAACACATTGAATTTTAAAAATACTACCGTAGTTGATAAATCGGTCACCATGCAAACTGTGATCAGTGTTAGCTTCCGATTAGCTAAGAACATAGCTAAATAGGAGTGAATATATGAATTATTATTCCTTCTATTATAATGGCGTTTCACCACAGTTGCCCTATTTTGTGATTTTAACAGCGACTTATTTTCAATTTCAGCTTTATATTCAGTTTACTCAGTAAATTTTTGATGCAGTTAATGTAGCATCAATAGCTCAGGAATCCTAGATATCCCACTTTATGTATGAGAGACTTCTTGAAAGTTGTAAGTTCGAAAATCGACGTTGCCCGAATAGACTTGGCGTTCGAAGAATTGCAGCCAACGTGCGGAGAGAATAGCGACCGAGTCGTCATGCCCTGACACTGACCCTGACGACAGCTCTTGCAGCCAGGTAAGCAGCATTTCCAGTCTGAACCGTTAACATTTAAAACCGGTATTGCAAGCCCGGTGCTCACATGGGCACTAAAATATTTCCTGCTCATCATTCAAAGCGATGGAGAGTGACTCATCTCTTATATGCTGCTTTCGAGACTAGAAGTTATCCGAGTAAAAAAGGAATGATAAGAACAATTAGATTAGATATAAACACACTTTAAAACTTGTAACACATGTACAACGAAGACAAGAAAAAAGATTTAATTTCTTTCACCTCCTAAATACCAATGTTGAAGGGAAAATTTAGATTTATTTTAAGTTTTGACTACAGAAATAGTGAAAGCAGTGATGAAACTAATTCGCTTAAGATACGAGTGCGAAAACATTTCATTTTATCACGCTGTTTGCAGCGGAAGCTTTACTTTACGGTTTTTCAGCCGTCATAAAGTCCACGTATGTAATGAATGAAAACTTCACATGAGCCGGAACTTCGAACACACACAAACAAGAAGTCGGCTGTATGATATCATGGTCATTCTCAAGAGAGAAAATAAGAAAGTACGAGTAAGAAAGCAATGAGATATGAAGGTTAATTGAACTATCGAATTAAAATATTTCATAGTCTTCACAACACAAGAACAAGTAGAGGATAATCCGGAATGAACAGCGCGAGGTACACAGTTCAATACATTGAATAAAGACTGACTGGCTTCGACTTAAGATGATTCAAATTTGAAAAAAATGCAATGAAAAGTGCAGCAAAAAATGCGCTCGCAAAAAAACTTAGGAAATTAAACATCCTTCAACGAGTTAAAACATTTTATCACAGAAGTAATCATGATGAAAGGACTTACGAACACATCGCAGTCGTGAACGCTGAAACTTTCCGAAAAATAATGAAGCAAAGAATGGCGGTCAAGGTTACAGTCGCAGGAGGGATTTTGCCGAGCAGTATTGAAGGAGCAGTGCACCTTTTACAAGGACACGAGACACCATGCACAAAACTAGCCTTTCAACGTATCAATACGGTCGCTATTCAATAAGCTTCTTCATATAGATAAATGTTTAGTGTAAGTTCAAGATCAGTTCTACAAAATCCCTTCCAAAATTGCATGAAGCTTACGTTACGCGGAAATTATTGGAATTTCACACGCAAATAGAGCTCTGAGTTGATGAAATGGCTGATAACAACTTTGAAAAACAACTACACCTCACCTAATGCACTCCACTTTAAGTTGCAGACACTAAAATTGAAATAATGCTTCATTACATAGCAGATCAGGATTTAGGATTCTTCGACGAAGAACATTATTAGATATAAGTGGGACATATCTTATACGTTTTGAACGAGTTTAAACGTTGAATAGAATAGTTTTGCTTGTCAATAACTTGCACACGAGTGTACCTCAAGTGCTATACGAGTTTATGAAAACTGCCAACTTTGCCCGCTGACGGAACAGATCATTTTATCTATTAATGATAGGAATCAGTTATATTAGGCTAATAAAACTTGCATAAATGAAGAGGGTCGTCGACCTGGTGACCCCTCACAGCCCCCCTCTTCTGACCCTACACTGCCCCATCACGTCATCAGGCTTTTTTCGAGCGTAGCGTGTCCTGGTAGTAACCCATATTATGCGGCTCTCACTCTGTCGTTACTGCCCAAATCGGGCGAGTGAGGGATCTACGCTCGGCGAAAAATATTCAGATCTCACTAAATCCTGTTTTATTTTTATCTAAACTTTCAAGGTTGTTCCATTTCTGCGCTTTATGTTGGATAAAATATCAATTAGGCAGCAGTTCATGATAATTTATAACATGATGTTTATTTCATGCGTTGCCTTAGCGGTCGAGTTAAATGGTAAGGGATTTCTCTTAGGCGTGACCCTAAGTACTCCGGTAAAATACATTATTCTTTATCTAAACTCATGTAATATAGCCAGAAAAGGAAATTGTAATTCAAATTAACCATAAAAAGATAAATGAAAAGCGATTTACATTCTCCAAAAGAACAATTCACCTGCCGAGATAAAAATTTTCACAGATGGCAGATGTCACCTGGAGAGAGAGAGAGGCAGCAAGACCCGACCTACGCGGATGATTAGAAGGGCGCTGACCTGGATGAGGGTCGTTTGGAATTCATGGTTGGCAATTCATGCGTAAAATTGCAAATTTTGTACTTGAAAACACTATTTGAAAAGGAGAAGAATACTTAGACAATTAAATTACAATGCACTTCCAATGATCAATAAATAAAATTTACTGACGTGTAGAAACGTAATAAATATTAACCAGAAACTACATAGATATTTGAGCACAACTAGCACTTCAGGAAGAACATTCAAGAAATGCAACGCATTTCAACATTTAGCAGGAAGAGCGAAATCAGGAGAAGGTGGCGAGCAGAGAGAGGGAGATGGAGACAAGCTCAAGAGCAAGAGCTGGGGAGAGAAAAGAAGAGAGAGGGGGAGTGGGGAGGGAGCTGGTGCACTCAATATCGCTCCCTGCAGCAATCGAGGACAAGGTGACCAGAGTTCACTACCCTCTCCCGACTGCCTACGACGCACACGTGCACACACACATGCAGCCCTGAACTGCGTACACGGGATACTTGACACGACACAAAAGTCGGTGTGCGAATCAGAAATGTAATCAGTAGTACACTTGCATGTCATCATCGAATGACCACATCAAAAGTGAAGCGCAAATTACGGCACCTTAGTTTGTTTCA
Organism: Orchestia grillus; assembly: GCA_014899125.1. Classification (NCBI taxonomy): domain Eukaryota; kingdom Metazoa; phylum Arthropoda; class Malacostraca; order Amphipoda; family Talitridae; genus Orchestia; species Orchestia grillus. The sequence continues at coordinate 110,706 of VOMN01042617.1, forward strand.
AATCCATTCGTTAACGTGGCAACCCAAAATTGAGAAATTGTATCGGACCAGCTTGTTTTCAGACACTAGGTACCGTAAAATTGGAGTCGCGGTGATTGAAACACAGGTGAGAATTAAAATGATGAAAAATTACTATTTCACAGCAGTTCAGAGTAATATGTACGGTATCATTGTTAGTGGATATTGTACAGAAGCAGAATATCAAAGTTAGGTAAAACGATGAAAAAATAACGAACAGGTATTTTAATAGTAGAATGTGGTTTCGGGGCTTTGAAAATTCAAGGTTGCGGAGTCTAAAAAGGAAAAAAAATTCCAAACTGAAACCGCAAATAAAGAACACTTACAATAGAAGGTATAAATAATTCTTAAAATTATAAAACAATAATTTAACCGAAAAAGGACTAACTTATTTTTATAATGAACGAAATATTGCGAAAGTACGTCATATACTTCATCAAAAGTTCATACATCATGCACCTGTGCGCGTGTTAACCCTAGCTTTGAACAAAACAACAAGAATTTGAATGAATTGGATGATTTTTTGAGTTCATCATTCACGACAACGGTCCTTAAACGGTCAAGTAACAAGATGTTAAATTATGAGACATAGGAGCCTATGAAGCCACAAAATCTCATATCTGTACGCGGGCAAAAACAAACAATTTTGATGGTGTTAAATCATACTTTTCAGGTTCAAGAAAATTTGTACGCGAGGATTATTCATTCAAGAGTGTGTAAGAGAAATCTTAATGAAGGCTGGAAAGAAAGAAAAGGCGTTCGCATATATAGAGCCGCCACGGCCGCTCATCCGAGTCGATAATACGGCCATGAACGACGAGGTCACGGTACTGCTGAGTTCGTGCACTATTCAGGTAAATGCTCCGCAAACACATTTACAATCTAGGGCATCATCAAAGTGATAAACAAAACTTAGGACCCTTGTGTATGAAAATAACTGATGCAGTTGTATGTATCTCTACCTCGTTAATGTTGAAATTTTCTTTCAATGAAACAAGGACCTCAGACTCCGAGACTTTCAATTTTTTACAATAAAATCCTATTGAGGGCTACCTGCAAAAACAAGGAACTTCAGTGGAATGTGTTGACATTTTTCAAGTACACACGATCCCTGTAGCTCCACGAAAGCGCACGACCCTTTCTGCATTGTTGTGGTTCGTGAAGTTTCCACAGTGAAAGTAGAGGAACAGCAAGCGCTCTAAATCAGACTGCCCTCGATACGACGGAGTTGACATAAAATACGACGTTCAGTCATGCTTGTGTACCTGCGTACGTGTTTCCTGCTTATACTTCTTGATATCAGCAGCATTCGGTAAAAATTGTATGAAAACGAGGAAGGTGTGGCTTAAGTATCATTAGTCTAATTGATAGCATACACAAAAAATTCTGCTATTTTGCACAGATAAAGTCAATCAAAATGAACGTTAAAATTAGTTTAATGCTTCTTGCACCTCATTTTCGAAAGTTTCACTCTTATACTCGTATTCCTGCAAGTTATTGAAATGTTCTACTCAGATTCAAATGAGGCTGCTTTCAACGGCCTTCTTTTTCTTCAGTCAATCGCTGCGCGCCCTACATGAAAACAGCCCTGCGCCAAGCGCGAGCACAGATGGTCCTTTTGGGCACGAAATCGTAATTATCTTTGATTAGGGGAGCCGAACCGACGTCTCAACGAAAAATTTGAATACGATGCTCAATCTGAATGTGGTAAAGATAACATACATATTGAGGTCAGCAGAAGCCTTATTTCATTCATGTAATAGACCAAAAGAGACAAAAGGCAGATGCAGCACATGTAAAACATAGCAACTTGTATTCTCAACGCAAATACTAACCAATGTTCACTGTTCGTGAAGTCCTCTTTTCGAGCGTAGAACGAGTTATTTATCGTTATTGGTTTAAAAGGACAATATAAGCACTTTACAACGAATCACTGATCAGACCCGAGTTCATGGGGATTGCAGTGAGAAGGCACACAAAAGAGACCTCACGAAAGGTTCTTTTCCCTAGGAGTGGGGAGGCAACAAAGGTCCCTGACTCTGATTTCACGCGTTGGCCCAGATTAGAGCCAGTGAAAATTGGCACAGGCGCCGCGGCCGCCGCTGCTCCTGCTGCGACCACACTTGATGGCCCTGTCATGTGCTGCCGCGCTTTGCCTCTTTCAGTGCTTCTGCCACCACTGTACATCCCCTTCGCATCAAAATTTATTCATGATGGCCCCATTCAGAAAACGTCGTCACAAATATATTGAATTATATTCATTACATACACTACACATGTAGAAACAAAATAAACAAACCTTCCATCATTAAGTGAAACGGAAATTTCTAAAGGGCTGTTACGCAACATCTTGCACGTCGAAAATACAGAGCCATAGTTAAATTACCAATTTGAATAGAACTCGTCAAGGTGACATGCAAGACAGTTGTACACAGCGAGAGTAGAAGAAAATAATGACATTAGTGAGCATAAAGCAGCACGAGGGCGCTACTCTCCCGCTGACCTGCTGGCTGAGGAGCACGAGGTCATAGTCAGGAAGTGCAGCGCGCAAGCCCCTGACGGCCGATGACCTGTACTAGCAGTAGGACGCGTACTTGGATACGTTAGACCCCCTCAGTGCTACAGTAATACTGCTACAGTGGTACTGCTACAGTGGTACTGCTACAGTGATACTGCTACAGTGATACTGCTACAGAAGTACTGCTACACCGGGAGCCTAAAATAAAAAACGTCAAATGGACAAATCTAGTGCAAATTGTGTTAAACGCTGTTATGAAAAGTTAATCTATTCATGAATACTGTTGTCTTTCTTGCGTTCTGAGTCAGAAAATTATCAGAATAGACTTAGAATTAAACCCACAGGCAAAGCGTCTTTGAATTCAGCGCTGTATAATGCAAGTATCTTGATAAATTAGGCTTTAACTAAGGCCCTGCGAAGGTTTTCCGTAGTAACAGCAAGAGCCGTTATCGAAATTTAACTAATATTTAGCTAAAACAAGGAATCCTTCATTTCCCTAAGATGCTTCGTCTATGAGTGTGTACCTACAGACATCAACTGAGAACGCGACGTTAAATTTATAGATCCTCGGAGATCATAAGAAATTAATAACGAAAATTATAGAATTATAGACAGAATTTAATTTTTAACGCAAGGAAACACAATGCAAGACCAGAATAAAGAACCGAGGAATAGAACATAAACCACTTCCTGACACACTGTGACATGGTACACACGTCGACGCAGCAAAAAAAGACTAATTGCAGGAATCGGATAGATTTTCAATTAAATCCTCTCGATAGGAGAAATTTTAGCACGAATACTGTTATTTGTGCACAGAGCTTTCATTACCTTAATTGCAGTGAAATTCTGGAAGATGATTGCTCGAGATATTTCATGAAAGATGAGTTTGTCAGACGCATGACATGGCGTTGAGAACAAGAACGAGGTAGACGTTGGCCGTAAACAGGAGAGCTTAGAGCACGATGCGTTCTACTGAAGAGAAATTGCACGCTCTAGCTAACGAACAAACTTTCATTCAAAGGAGAAAGTGGTTCCGATTTGGACGGTCGCGGTTCTCTCCAAGCCAGCTCTCCGCCCTTCGCAGGCGTCAATGAGGCGGACTCGGAAGTTTTCACTGCTGACTAGTCTTTGACACTGAAGAAACTCAATGCTGACATTTCTGTAGCCACGGAGTGAACAAAAAAAAATTGTAACTATGCAAGTAAGAGTGGATGACCGCGGAAAACTTTACTGACAATAAGGGAAGCTACAAGAAATATTTTGAAACAAGGTATGAACGATAAAGACGTAAATATGAAAAATAAAAACCCGCGATACGTTTTAGGATTTCGTGTCATACTTATTATATTTACTACAGGATGACATATAATGTTAAGCTTTTTTGTGTTTTACTCAACTACATATTGAAATGTGTAGTAAAATTCCAATTCGATAATTCGAATCATTACAGATCCTAAATTTCCCTACGTATCATTTCATGTCATGATACAGCGATCAGATGTAACATTTTGAAAGTGAAATCTACAAGCTTTATCTTAGTCGAAAAAAGTAAAATAGACGATAAAAAGGGTTAAAAAATAACGCAACGCTTGGAATGGAAAAAAATGGAGGGCACAGAAAAAAGTTTTTCGATAGCATACATTTGGAAAAAATACTGAATTCAAATCAGATGACCACAGTTGGTGCCCTAACTTTGTTGTTGGTAGTTAAGGGTAGTTAAAGAAGTGTGCCCTTATTGGTAGTTGATGGTAGTTAAGCACGGGTACTCTTATTGGTATTTAAGGTAGTTAAACAAGGGTGCCCTTATTGGTAGATAAGGTAGTTAAACAAGGGTGCCCTTATTGGTAGTTAAGGTAGTTAAACAAGGGTGCCCTTATTGTTATTTAAGGGTAGTTAAATAAGGGTGCCCTTATTGGTATTTAAGGTAGTTAAGGGTAGTTGAAGGTAATCAAGATGAACATCAAGTGCTCTAAGGGGTCCCCGCATAGTCTGTCAATCAGCGGACTCCTAAGGAAGAGTTGAGGGACTTCCCCCCGTGTAAAAGAGCAACGAGTTACATCGGGACGGTGAAGGACAAAAGCTTTCAGCGCCTCAAGCAGAAACAATCATCGGAAAGAGAGAAGATTACAAGTACCAGAAATAAGGACCAAAGTTTTTCCCCAACAGTGTCAGAGTCAAAATATCTGTTTCTATGCCATGAAGAATCATGGCCTGCCAAGTGCCAAGCAGCCATCTAGAGGTTATTTTTTTAAATGCTGAGCAGCACTGTCACCAGTAATAAATTAAACAAAATGGAGCAGAAATTGATTTCATCGTCCCTTCTTACAGCAGATTAATTTAAAAGATGCATACAAAAGTTGTTCCTGAATTTCAACGCACAGGAAATGTCATAGCTCGTATAGACTCAGCCATGTTCGTCCATTATGATCAAAAATCAATTTCGTAAAAATATCATCGAATTTATTCACGAAATTGGAACAGGTTGGCGTTGATGGGTATACGACGGCATTTAGTAAAAGGTCCCTCCACCGAAGGTTGACTTGCTTGAAAAACTGAACGAATGGCTCGGTATAGATGATACAGCGCTAGAATAAAACCAGGATAAATACATCAACTGCAGCAGCAGGGAATTCCCCTGCGTGTTGATTTACGAGCGTTCGCTACAGTAGAAGCTGCAGAGACTATACCCCAACAGCAGCTGCAAAGGACAGCAGCAGTCGAACGAAAACTGCAGCTGCAGAGGACAGCAGTGGCACGCTACACGATGCCCTCCTCTCACTCCCCCCTTACACTGTGGACCACGGCTCACCCCTGACACACTTCGCGGTCATTGCTCCGAGCAGCCCTCACTGCTGACGCGAGGGGAGGCGAGAGCGTAACCAGTGGAGGCAGGACATGTGTCACAAATGAGCCAAATGGGACGTAAGAAACGGAAAACGCTCACAGAAATTCGGGGTGTGTATTTAAGAGCAAAGATAATTTCGAGAGAAAAGCTCGTTTGAGAAGAAAATCTGTAGGCTTACCTACAGTCAGTCATATACGAAGCTAACTCAGTGTAATGAGAGTTGGCCTGCAAGAAATACGACTCAATTGACCCAGAAAATTGAGTCGTACCGAAATTGACGTTTTAAGAGCTGAAACAGGCACGCAAATGATTTAGAAAAACTAAAAAATGCCCGCTTTTGACAGGATTAACACGAACAATTAAAAAAAGAAAAATCTGTGAACATGAGATACAAAGAAAAACTAAAAGATTCAGTAATATAAGATCTTAGAATTTCTGTGTTTCCCACGCAAGTAAAGACAATGGAACGATGTGATAACAATTTCATTTCATAAACTTAAAGACGTATGGTTAAACTTCAACATGATATGAAAAGCAATTTATCTAAAACTGAATTTAACTTAGAAAATAGGAAAGCCAGTACCTAGGTAGAAAGCTTTGAAAGGGGTTAGTGAAAGCAACCATCGCGAACGAGCATGAATCTGTAGTGCTGAAGAATGAGTTCTGAACGCAAAGACAAGGATCTCATACTTTTTTGATGAATAAAAGTTCAAGAAAATATCACACAGCAGTGAACAGACATACAGAAGTTGCTAAAGGCCGTCAATTTCAGTGAAAATGTTTGGGCACTTGTACTTGGCAATTCATGTGCTTCAAATACATGAAAAAACACTATTGCTATTCTTTTCATTGTACCTGATTATTTTTGCATTCTAAGATAAATTTCGCAAAAGAATAACTAATGTTGTCATCCTTCATACTTCTTATGTGACTAGCAAAGATAAAAATACGTCGTAGGTATTCAAGTGACATGCGACACCTTTTATGGTTACAAAACTGTTTCTATGGCTAGTATTATAAATCGAGAACATTTTCGAACATTATACAAAACATATTTTTGCCCGTAGTATAGCATAATGTTACAGTATTTCTCCTGCAATAGCTTATCAGATTCATCATGGATTAAGAGAAGGGTATTTTTTTGCACGTCATGTAAATCGGAAATAAATCCTCTTGAGTGTTATCATTATACCTTAAATGCATAACCATAAAAAATAATGACTTCCACTAACAAAAATACATCAACCATTTGCTCATAAACTCTCATTAAAATGCTTGCTAAGACAACTACAACGAGCTTTTTGAGATCATCAATTCTATCCTTCGTGAAATTTTACAAGATGGAAATACTGACTGGCAGAAAAACTTTACTAAAAATACCACAAACAGGAACGTCTGAATACCTCTATAGGATGGCTTATTCAATGCTCCAGAAGCTACAAAGGTACTCAACGAGAGAAGCTCACAGTGCCATGCTGGTAATAACAGACCGAGACTCGCCCACAATACCACACGAGTAGCGGCGGCAGCAGGTAGTATATTTAGTGGCAGCGTGACCCGGCTAGCTCGGCCAGCTGCGGTGGCTACACCTATCACGCCAGGTCACTGACCGAGCAACTCATGCTCCGAATTTGACAGTTAGCTCACGGAATCTTATGAAAGACTGAAATGTACACAGAACTTGGTAATTAATCATTTCTTCGACAATATGGAAGAGTGCGAGAACATATTCCAAAGCTCTTACTTAGTTGATAAGTTGAGCGCACGCGCGTGCAAACTAAACTTAATCGGGGCAAAATATTTAATTTTTCTTTAAACAGGTATTAAGGTCAGTGACTTGGCAAACAACCCATCATTCTTGTGCCATGCTTCATGTAGCCATACCAGTAGCGCTAAAACAGCGAAATCTTCTTCCCTTTCACTTCTTCCTTTCTCTTGGTATGTGAGTAAGAAGCGACACCAATACGCACCGTTTGAACGGAAACACCCCTTTGGCTGCTCTGACTTTCTCGTCATTGTCAGTCCTGCAGATGCGTTCATCCCAAAGCAAGAAGTCGAATTCGAAGACTCTACTCGAAATTGTTACTGATCTACAAAGTTAAAAGCAATTGTGAAAAACTGTGATACTCACTTAAATTGTCAGAAGAGTTTTACATTTTAATAGATTATTTCCAACATAACATTTTTCTAGTCATGCAAGTGATATAAGAAATCTAGTTGAAAACTACGCTTTTGAAACAATCATTTACATTGAATATAATGTTCTAAAATAATTTAGATAAACCAACTCAATGTGGGTATGAAATATCATAATTATTCTCAGATTAATGATCTCTAACTTCATACCTGAATTCCTTTTTGTGGATTGAATTGTTACGCAGCATAGTATATACTTATATCAGAGACAGGTTTCTATAAATAAATTAGACTTATGGAGGACACTGTGTAAAGAAATTTCAAACGCTTGTGAAGGAAAATGTTGGGATGCCTTCCTCAGAAAGCGACCACAGACCAGAGTCACGTGTTAGTAGGCCGACTCCTCGACCACGTGAGATGTTCTCCGCCGCACGAACGCCTCCACAGTTTTAGCTTTGTGTTGGAAGCAATATAGGTGATCTCTCAGAAGAAACCATCACTAGGTTGTGCAATTTTTATAGACGTAAATTCAAGACAAATACAAGCACTTTCAAAACAAAAATTGTTCAATATAGAGTTGCACTATATAAACAGTTTCTTGAAATTAAGGGGTTTCCGATCCGACCTTATTTAAAAAAAATAGTTCCATTGGACTTATTTTTAAATAGAAGCATCTATAGTAAAGCATCAACCTAGCATGACAATGGCATACAGACCCGAGTTTCTAGGATCAGCTTTCTTTGGTTCAACTTTCTCCTGTAACTTTCCCCCTTCCTAGAGAGGTTTCGCTTTTTTGCCTTCAGTCTCCGACACTTTCTTCCGCCTCACATGCGCTGCATACGGAGAAAGTGTTCGCATGTACTAGGTAGCGAGGGCAAGAATTAAGAGGAGACTCACGGTTTCATTTTGGGTACCTGACCGGAATTTTCTTCAGCCGGGATCACAAAATATACTGGCTGTTACATTTTCCAAGCGAATCAATTGATCTAATAAACCTATACACCAATCAATTGATCTCATGATCTATCCCTTGTAAGCAATGTAAACTTGAAAATTAAAAAATATTCTCAGTAACAGAGCGCAACGTTTTCGAACAGGTTTCATGAAATTCAAGTTTTTACTGTGCTTGAACATACCGTATTTCCTAATATTGAATCCTAGATTCTTTGAAGTGCATATTTGCTCTGAAAATTGTCATTCCATTCTCCTGAACGAAACTTATTTAAAAGATATGTTCTGAACTCGTGAACTCAGGGTCGATTTAATCAATAATTTAAGTTTAAAGCGTACATCAATACAGGTTAACTTTCAAGCAATAATGTCCTATACTCTACAAAATGAACTTTTCCAGAAAAACCAAGGAAAAAACAATACTATCTATAATGAATAAAAATTAAATAAAGATTGCACAGTAAATTTACGGACAGGGATATTTAAAATTAATATAACACCTATCGATTCTGACCATACCACACAGCACAGCACATTACGTTAAAAGAGTGCGTCAATTAGAAGTTGACTTCCATCAGTTAAATATGTGCAAGAAGAGTGCCTAGTTCAAGTTTGAAATTACATTATAAGCGGGTGCCATTAGCCCAGGATTCCTGAAGCCTACTTCCAGTCGTCCAAGAGAAGGGCGATGTGTTCGTAGAAGGATCCTTGCGAGCTGTGAACAGCCACGGGTTGATGGTCGCTACCGAGTTTAAGGTCATCTGAGGCTATTCACCTTTTCTTACATCCTGCAGTGGGCTCGTCTCTTGCACATGACACAAAAATTTATACAAGCCGTCCTAAAGCTGGTAACAAAACCAAAATACTCCAAGAGTAGCATAATTTCAATTAGATGGGGATAGATATCTCGACTCACAGGTCTTTCGTCAGAGAATATTCAATAAGAGTTTTCGTAAGTTATATGTAAAAAAAGCTAAAATTGCTTAGCTTGATTAAAATATGGAAAAAATTTCGTTAGAGGTAGATAAGACTAAAAATACTGTAGAACATGGAGCCTTCCATCGTCAGAACAATAGAAGGATGTCACTGACCCCGAGTGCGTTAAGAATGTCTCTGGAAGCTCAACACCAGAGATGAAGGTGAAAGTGTTGTACAGCTGTCGTAGCTGCTCTCAGTAACGAAATGGGCGGCTCCACCTAAACTGAGTGGCCTGAGAGCGTTGAACTTCACGTAATGAATGAGGATGATCAGCGTCATGAATTCACAACATTCAAGATTTGACCAACTCGCGCACAACAATTTGAGTAAGAAATGACGAAAAAATAGTTTTCTGTTGAATAAAGGAGCGTGTTGACATTTTAGTTACCTGAACTAGTTAAATGGTTGTGCGACACATTAGTTAAAATCTAATGTCTTCATTTTCATTGAGAAATTTTCAAGACATCAAAAAGCTACGAAAAACCCAATGGCATGCCTACTTCAAAATACTGAACAAATCTCGACAGCGAACATAATTATCAAAGTAAATTCTTTGAACGTAATCCTCAAGATCTAAGCTCATCGAGGAAATGTGAAAAACTCTGTACTTGCACCGAGATGAGTGGGACAAAAAACAATTTGTCAACAGAATTCAACCCGCGCTAGTCGTTTGGTACTACCTCGCAAATAATGATCGGAAGCCATCTACGGGCAGTAGACTAACATAAGAATGAAAGTGGCACTATAAGACAAACTTAGTGATGACTACGTTGACTAAGTCATCTCAAGTGAAGGCCAGGAAGCTGTGGCATGTCAGTGACCGCGCGCAGGTAGGGAAAAGGAGGAGGACGTGAGAATTGGGTCGGGGATACACGAGGGAGAAAGTGCTTAAGGAGCTACGATGCCAGGGACTCGTCCATAGCAGACATTCACGGAGAATAGAGTCTCTAGAAACTTTGAAAGACCGCGAGAACTTCATAATGAACGTCTAGAGTCCCTAGAAGCTTTGAAAGACCGCGAGAAATTCACTATGAAAGTCAGAAAGATCGATCTGAAAAGAGTAAACGAAACCGTTCCAATGAATAAATGAACATCGATAAAATCAAAGGCAAAGTAGACACAAATAGTTTTCAGAAAAATCGAATAACATAAAATCGCACAGGTAGTCGTGAAAAAATACGAATAATTACAACCTCAAAATCAATAAAAAGGAACAGGTGCAAGGGATAACACGCGTGGATGTCCAGCACAGTAATGAAAAATCATCAGACAAAGATAGTTCGCATAATAATTCCCAACAACCAGTCGCAGTAAATTACTTAAATGTCAGATCCAGCCTTTGGACATCAGAATAAAACATAGAGCGACTATAGATTCAATAGAATGACTTGGAACGATCCGATAGAAAAGACGTCAAAAGACAATCCCATGAAAAGCTTTCAAAGCTGAGCAGAAGCGTTCTATAACATAACGCTGAAGCAGTTAATATCAGACAAGCTGCACACCACAAAGCTGGCCGAGCCATAGAACGCATTGATACACTGTCGGCTCAAGTTCATAAAAGAAGTTGCATGTTGTCCACGGGCTCAAACAGCTGATTCGAGTAACAGGAATGCAACAAAAAATGTCACAATATTAAAGAGAAAATGTTTTTACAAAATATGGTCATTCTGTAAATTGAAAAATACTGAGAATTCGATTTAATTTCATGGGTAGAGTGTTCGCCACCGTAACGCTGAAACAACACCGACTCAATAACACTCCAATATCGCTGATACTTTAACTGATAATCATTTGTTCAAATTAAGAAGTATATCTCCTTCTTGTCTCTTCACAAATGGATATCGTCAAACCTAGATTATCTTTATCAATTTTTGTTCAATAACTTCTTACTTATTACCTGCTAGATTTTTGGCGAAGCTTTCTCTGTCTGAAACAATGATTTTTTCCGTTTATATTCTTTTCCAAATACCACACATGATAGAAGTCAACAGCCTCATGTTCTGCGCATCTAGCTACACTACTTTGGCTACCAATTGTTTATTCAATGCTAAGCTGTAAAATTTGTTCCCATTAATCTAGAACATCGTGACGTCAGTACACCGCCGTCATCATATGCAACACATCACTATGGCGAGGGGAGACTGAGCAGCAGCAGCAGCAACTGCAGCGCCGGCAGCAGCGGCAGTACAGTTCAACGACCGCGCGGCAGCATGACCTAGTTCTGAGGACCACTGGGCGCTCGCTCTACACCCGACATTTGACAATGTGGAGCAGGACACTGTTGGGCAAGAGCTAGCTCATCGTCATCAATATCCTTATCGACAATCTCACTGTTATCTTTTCGCCTCAAATTCGAAGCATGCCAAAGATAGGGCTCGCAATACCAACTTGCAAGGTAACGTAAGCTCACTTGCTCAAATTCGATTCAATTTCTCGGTTTGAAATTTCGGACATAAAAAGGAGCCAAGAAAAGAAGTAGTTCAGACAAACGAAGTCTAAGCTATTTTTGAGCCTTTTTATATTAGGGCTGTGAATTGCTGATGGAATTTTTAACCGTATGTTCTGGAAATGATTCATTTCTCTTACAGGCGTGAAATCATGAAACCATAATCTCTCTCTCTCGCTCAGATATCTCAGGCTTAGAGGAAGCATGCGAGAAGTCTCACGATGAGAGCGAGGCGTATTTCTCCAAGAGTGAGAGTTGACAGTCTTAGAAAGTCGACTATCACCAACCATACTCTACCGTAGTAAGCGAAAGTACGAGTCTCGTCGCTAACGCATAAGAAAGTGAAGGTGTGCCTACGAAACCTAGGTCTATGAGTTGTCAGGAAGACGGAAGTTTTCCCACATATGAGAAAAATTCTAATTGCAATGTTACTCCTCCCTGAACCAACCTAAAGAAATATCGAAACCAAGCTAATAATAGTTTTAATTTACATGAATGATTCTTCTACACCTCCTCATGTGCTTGGAATCATATAGAAAATGTTTCAGTTAATCTAGATAATCAGTTAACAATGTTAAATTATAAAATCTGAAGTAATCTCAAAATGTATAAATAGACTAACATTTTAAATGCTGAAAGGTATCAAAGTATATTCGATCTCGCTGAAGAAACTTACCTTGGCTAACAGTTACAAGTCAACTGAAGATAGTGCTATCGAATTTGCCAGCGCAAACAGCGAGCGACGAAAATACAGAGCAACCATCGAGAACGTGACACACATAGTCGACGGGGCGTGCAGAAGCGTTCTGGGCGCAAGCTCTAGGACAAAAGTACCGACAAAGAACGTTCGTTTCAAGAAGAGAGCGGAAACGTGAACTTATGATATTTACTGAAAACCCTAATATACTGTACACGTCAGTGTGGGAACAGGACGCATCTTAGGAGTAAACAAGAACACGTAAGTGCAGAACACACTCTCACGAGAGCATGATTGAATCACACGAGCAGATAGGAGCACTGTGCTAAGAAGCATGGTATGTCCGGTACATACAGGTAATACCGCTTTGCTCAGTTATCTGATGATAAATGAAAAAACTCCAACAGCTATGGAATTAACTGGAACGAACCTTCGAACACATATCGTCTATATAATTCAGAGCAAAGTTGTATTTCCTTGATTCATAACGTAACCCACCCGGACAAAGCAGGTGGCGGTAGCTCTTGAATAAAGGTTTTCAACAGTCGCACGAATGCATGGAGAAGCAGGGCAACAGGATGCACCCCCGCATCAGATCATATGACTACACCAAGATACGATAGCGGTAAAGCGATTTTAGTTACAAGTGACCATGCGAGGAGCATCCGGCTTAGTTAAGCATAAGCGGTGTTATTTTAACATTCACGCGCAACTCTTGTAATATGGATAAAAACTAAAGATATTCTCATGTTAATAAACTTCATTTACCTGATGCTAAAAACTGAGCATAGTAATTAAACTATGTAATCAATAGAGCACAAGTATTTTTCGAAATTAAAGCAATAGGAAAATATTGACATGAAACATTACACTCGATGAACTTTACGCACGAAGTTTTTTCATCGATCTTAGCGAAAAACATATTTTCATTTTATCCATTAAAATAAAAGACGACACGAGTTCTAACATTATTTTTAACCCAAAATATTTTCTCGATTCTTCTTTTAAATGGGAACGCTACCATTCAACTTTTAGGGATATCACGTGTTCGGGATAAACTGATAACACAGCTGAAATGAGCGAAATGAACACAACAAAATTACCATTACGATTAGATCTTAGCAGGCATCGTGCAATAAGCGATTTCGGAGACCGCCTACTTCTACTTCTACTATTACTACTACTACGAGCAACTTTCTCGTGCAGTTTCCAAATTGCACCCCACGCGGTCAAATATGGCTGTGTGCGAACATGGAGTCAATGAAATAAAAGCGTAATGTACTGTTGCCTGAACCATCACACCAGTTCTTAATTAAAAATTATGAACTATACAGACTTATGAAGCCGCAAAAAAAATCCACACAATAATAATTGAACCAAACAAAATGTGTATTACATTTTCATAACTGAAAGTCGAAATCATTAAATAACTAACATAAAAACACGTATTATAGACTGTGTTATTATTCCACAATGCTGCAGAATTATGCGCTAACGTGACATAAAATTAGCCCGTAACACATCCAGATACAAAACATTACCCTACATCACAATAAGCAATCGGAGGATCTTCAAGTGAGGATATTTCTATTACTATCAGTAGCCCAACCTCACATGGCAGGTCATTCACCTCTCATGGGTCGATAAGTGATCTAGGGCAAAGGGAGCGGCACAAAAAGGGGAGGGAAGAGCAAAGGAAGCGGGGGCAGGCTAGGTTGGGGGAGCACAGCCAGCTCATAAAAGTTGGAGCCGAGGTACAGCGGGCAGAGAATTTCTCACCATGCTGTCAACTGCGAAACTGACATTGCAAAATGATATTTGGAAAGTCGCAGTATAATAAGCGAGTTCTAATACGTTGAGCAAATATTCATTCAGGCTTAGACTGCATTAGCTGAAGATCTCGGTGTAGCACCTTTGCCAGATTGAGTGCTCGAAGAGAGCAAAGCGAGAGCCAGAAGCTCGAAACTTCTGAAAGCAGTTTCTCTCGGTAGCGAGCACGAGAGAAATCTATTTCTATCGCTGCTTTCGCTATCTAGCCGACGCAGAGGTATCGTTGGCCTTGACTTACAGTCTTGTAACAGAAAACGAGAAAATTGGCTGAAACTAAGATATCTTTAGTCACTCTTCAACCACGTTTTCTTTCGATATTAGTTTTCTATCCCCGTTTTCTTTAGCTTCTAAGACAATTTTCTGTCATTATTGTGCCATTCAAGGACTAACCATAACGTTCAAAAGCTACTCTACATACTAAGGGATTAGTGCGACGATTGGCCTGTACCGAAATCACGAAGGCAATAGTGCAAGAAGTGTATCATCATACCGCTATACAAACTACTGGGACTCTAACCCATTATGCATTTCATTTAGAAAAGAAGAGGAAATAATCTCGAATATAAAATCTTTAGATAACATCTTAAAGAAACAAATCAATATCCTTTATTTTACTTTTAATAATTCCTATTCACTTATTTCACATCATGGGCAAATTTTCTGCGCTAGGCCTCACAATAATACATTTTTTCAAAAATAAGTTATGACGCAAAAATTTCCAATGTCATACGAAAGTATTATTAAATTTCAGATTTGACAGTTTCGAACTTCATTGGTATTAAACCTTGACCAAAATAGAAGCAAAAGGTATGCTTCTCAGCCGACATCGGAGGTAATAGAATATGGTATCAGACGAGAATGAAGACTAAACGGATATAGGAACTCATGTCTGATTGTTTACAGGTACATGTCATTCACTGATTAATTAGACGATGAGAAAATTAACAATGAAGAGTAAACTAAACACGCTACTATTGATAATTTGAGTAAAAAAAGATGGAATAACAGCACTAAAAGTTACTTTGTACTATACGAAAAACATTTCATTTAAATTTTTGAGTACTAAGCTGAACTACATGAAGTCTTGCACCGACCCGGCTTCTTACAAAAACATTCGATCAAAGTCGTTCCACTTTTTTGTCCGGCCGAACTGAGTGTTACGTTACTTCAAAAAGTGAAGAGACACAAGATTTAGGATAACAAATGGTTGAGAAACCAAGTTTGAAACAATTTGAAAATGGCATAATAGTATTCAAGTTGAAACGTTTAAAGTTGATGATAATTTTTTTCTGATCACTGATATAATCGTTACAAATAATGTAAAATATTCAAGCATAAATTCACTTTAAATGCATTCAAAGTAAGAAATTAAATCAATGAAGTATGCCATCAGAGCGCAAAGCGCAAGAAATTACAGTGCGCCAAATAAAATCAAACGTAAAACATAAACACCAACACTTAAGAAAAAACATGAAATTAATAATGAAGTTAACATAGTCAGAAGAAAACACGAGCTCGTTAAAACAATACAATGGTTAAATAAATAAGAATGAAATTCATTACACACATGTCTCACGATCACAAGTATTTGATTGAATCAAAAGTCGAAGTATGTGAAACACATGCACTATAAATATTTGTTACCAAACTGAAAAATGACCAAGAATCTATTGTGATTTCATTTCAGTTTAAGAGTAAAACATTAGAGAAGTGTAAAAGCTGTCACGACAAAACTCTGCGAGGCGTTCACTGACGCAAGGGCGCGCGTTTAACGAAATCTTTCGTATTTACAGAGACGAAAATTGAAACCATAAAAAATATCATCAGTTGATAGCCATGAAGTCTCGTTGCAACTACCACTTCCATAACTCTTACACCACTGCAACATTATTGCGAATAAAAGTCTCATGATTGATCATTCACATTGCCAAATTAAACATCGAGTTCGTATTTGAAACAAAAGTCAATGCCACCTCAGTTATAAATGCTCGTTAGTTATAAATTCACTAATCTCGTTCGCAAAAAAAAAACTCGTATGACACGGCCTGACTCTCAGCAGAGCAAAAAAATCACAAAACGACAAATAAATTACATGTTTTTTCTCAAGGCTGAAAGAACATTAATGGTGGAGGCAATGAAAGTAAAATAGGTGTGTTAAAATTGTAGGGTATGAATGTCTTTTGCCCCTTCGAAAGAAAAGAAACGAAGGCGATAGTGCGCAAGGACTAATGGCACTGAGAAGGCCAGCTAGAACTGATCTCGAGCACCAAGGCCAAGGCCACTAATGGCGTCACGGCAGAGCTTCGCTACGTCTCTCTGTATGGCCTTCAGGCCCGGCCTTGGGCTCAAGGCTTTTCTAAACCTCATTAAAGAATAAGGTGAGCGACCTCGTCATTCTGAACCACCGGTCTCACGAAACATGTGAAGTTATAGGACTAGGAAATGACATGTACAGTAGGTGATGAATTGTTCATTCAGGAAATAAAAAACGAAAATTTAGACCAGAATATGAAAGACTGGAATCTACTGCAACTTCATCATTCGGAAATTTAAAACATGTTATAGGAAATAATAAAGAAGACTCAAGAGTAAATTGAACGTGGAAATTGTAATCCGTGGATTTTTAGCCATATGGTTCAGAGCCCGAGATTCCAGAGCGTTGGCTAGGCGCAGCTTAATATAGATGATTATACTGCCTGAAATTCCAATATTAGTGAGTCGTATAAATATGTGGAATGAGACTTGCTAATTTAAGTAGAAAACTAAAGGTGAACATAAAAAACTGTCGAAAAGCTCAGCACAAAAGATATACATGTGTGCGTGTTTTATTTAGAGCACATACAATCAAATTTATCTTCTCAAAAAATCACCAGGTTCAACAGTTTGGTAAGAGTCATTCTGATTATCGTGACGAAGACAGGTCAGTAAATAGCTGTTGTCTGCACTACGAATGCATATAGCAAGAGCAAATAGGCCTCATGATATTCGTGTGCAAGGTCAACTCATCGGTGGTTTTTTTAGTTGCTAGAGCGAAGGTCACATGAGGGTACGACGCGGTGCGCTATCGAGCGCTCCACCCTTCTCGACACCACACGTGACCACCACTCGCATTAGCTTGTGGTGCTCCAAGGCCGCTGCTCTTCTGTTCACACATAGAGTCCAATGCCTTGGCTGGAGCTTCTTATTGGCCATGTTAGTGCAGGTCGCGAAATAGGAACGGGTATTTTTACCGCATAGAATGGTTTCTTCGCTCATGTAGCCAAAGTAAAATGAATTAGTAAATTTAGTAAATTAATTGTTTTGAAATAAGATTACAGGACTAAGTTATCATCAAAGTGAAGCTGTAAAAAGCTACCTGAACGACGCATTCAGCGCTAGAGACACAAATTTCAGCTTAGGTGTACGAAGGGTCTCAGTAAGAAATTCAACGAATTGCACACAATTGCGTCATACTGTACCTTGAACTGAACCTTGACCACGAAAGTTATTCTGCCATTTTCGATTTCTACAACTGAATAAATTGACCTATGAATAGGTATGCCTTTTCCACCAGGATAAGCAGGAAGAGTGTGAAGTATAGGTCGTTCCCCTGAGCACATCGTTTAAAAAGGTCTGACATTTAGCACTACTTATCAAATGCATGACAGAAGTCGGCTAACTATATTGAGAAGTAAGAAATTCATCAAAGTAGTTGAGGCACTTCTGCACGTCTTGGGAGTGCTGTTGGTATACTGTGCACAGCGAGGCTAGATTTTCGGCCACCACAAAGAAGTGAAATAGCAATACTTCAGCACGGTAAATATTCGATGAATTATGACAGCACCTGAACTTGAAGTTGACCTTGAGAAATCCCATTATGAAACACTATAAAATAAAAACATAAGACACAATTTAATAAAACGTATCGAACCAACTGAAAAACGATCGAACTTTTGAGATCCTACCTCGAAATCAGCTAATAAAACTCAGCGTGAAGATTCACTTCACACCGCATCTATTCGTTTTCGAACGTTTAAGTAAACCAATAGCGTGAAAAAGAGACGTGGAGTTCGATCATGAAGGGGGCGGACACGGGGGGGAAAGAGAAGGTAGGGAGTGTTCTGAAGAGTGGGGGCAATGTGGGGACAAGCCAGAAGGGTTCGGGATCACTGGACTCGTGACCTTGACTGAGGCAGCAACAAGCAAATGAACATCAAAAGGAGCATCAAAAGGAGCAGCGGCATCAATGCAGCTTCCCAGCACAGCACAGCCAGCATCAAAAGGAGCAGCGGCATCAGTGCAGCTTCCCAGCACAGCACAGCCAGCATCAAAAGGAGCATCGGCATCAGTGCAGCTTCCCAGCACAGCACATCAACATTAAAAGGAGCAGCGGTATCAGTGCAGCTTCTCAGCACAGCACAGCCAACATCAAAACCGCACTCGGGACATTCCAGTACGTAAACAGAAACGTGACAAAAGCCAGAGACAAGGTGACACAATCACGCATGAAAACCCCAGGACAATTGATGAAAAAAGAGCAAAAAGAAAGAAAGAGGCGTAACATTCATCACAAACTAAACCATTCTCGATATCTCTACTAGTCGCGTTGGTTTTTGCATTCAAGTCAAAATTTTAAGCTGGTCTGGAATGGCCTGGACACGAAAAAATGAACATCTGGAATTTTGAGCAAATCAAGTCTTCGAGAAAAGAAAACAAAAAATAAGTTTGCTAAATTTGTTTCGGTTCTATCCCATACAGTTTCTGCCCATAACCTGTTACCTGCTTCCCTACCTGTCTGACGTGACCATGACCCTTTTTTGCTCCAGATTTTCGGACACAGGAGGACACAAACAAGCGGAAAGGTCAGAAAAGTGACCTACCGACGTTCAAAACACGCAAAAAAAGGAACAATCATAGAGACATGTTAAGTGAGATCCATGAGAGTTTTCCTAACCTTAATAGTCAGTACTGTGCTTAACCTCATCGTTAACATTTTTGCACTGAATACCTCCCGCGGTAACGAACAAATGAAAAATAATTGACCCGAGTGACATAGCAAGTAAGAAAACCCTCGTCAGAAAGTTGCTAGTTTGCAGGCACAGGAAACAGAAAACGTTCAAGATCATTGAGACTTGGAGCTTGCTTCAAAAACTCCCAAAAATTCGAAACAATAACGGCAGTTGAAAGGACGGTCACGAAAGGTGAAACTTTAACAGAAAACGGCAACGAATGGCTTTCCCAGAACGAGAGCACAAAACTAGCATTAAGAGTT
The DNA here is from genome assembly GCA_014899125.1 of Orchestia grillus. NCBI lineage: Eukaryota > Metazoa > Arthropoda > Malacostraca > Amphipoda > Talitridae > Orchestia > Orchestia grillus. Next base: position 130,382 of record VOMN01042617.1, read on the forward strand.
GATACAAAGAATAGTGCGATAAGCTAACACCAAACTCAAACTCACTCGAAGCGTCTTGCGATGAAAGCAGCTGTCACAGGATTTGGAGGTAATTTACTTCACTGGAGTGCATTGTTCACAAAATGCCAGGATAAATAGAGCCGCTCTGGGACCCATCAAACAGACCGCCTACCTGACACTTTCGTGGTCAAGGTCGCATCTCTCGGTCACTTCTACTTAACGAGCACACACACACACAAACGCACACAGCCTCAGGACCCTCCCGACACCGTCGCATTCAACTAATTTTAGCCTCCTATTACCGTCTGGGTCTCATCTGTGAATTATGATATTGTTGTGTTCGAAAATAATATTTTACTATTTTCAGAAAGATGTATTTTTAAGGATAAAGAAAAGCTGTATCAGGCAGGAAATATTCATAAAAGCCCAGTGAGCATTTCTTTCGTAGGTTACAAAACAAAAAAGTATATATACATAATAAGACACTGGCTACCATACCACACCGCATCAGGGAAGTAAATATTGAAGCTTTTGAAAGTAAGATAGGTCTCATTTAAACTAGTCCTTTCAGACTGAATAGCCAGAAAATAGTATCAATTGACTATTATAGAAAGAATAAGAAACTTAAAAAAGGAGCGTGAACTCACCGTTCATATAATCTCAACTTTTTTTTCGGCGGCATGACCCACCGGTAGTTTATTTTAACCTTAGCCAAATAACATCATCCTAGGAAATATGTGCAGACATTTTATCTCCAAAGGCTGCAGCCACATGCCAACCCCAAGAAAGACTATGGCGCATGATGTACTTACCTTGCAACCTTCACACGAGTGAACGCCGTAGTGGAACCCTGAGGAGCGATCTCCACACACGCGGCACAGCAGCGTCGTGCCATCGAACTCTGGAAATCGCACAAAGAACGTCAAGTATCAGCATGGGTAGGTTCTGGCTAAAAATATCCAGTAATGCAAACTGATTAGAAATTTTACTAGGATGCACAATCGAGAACTACGAATGAGACAAAGATTCATTGAGGAGAGCACTACAAATAAATTCTTACATGAAACAAGCTTTACTTTGATAAATAAGTTAACTTTTAATCATTTGAAAATCAGAGCAAAAGCTGTCCATTAACCGGAATCTTTTTTTAATGAACATAAATGACTGAGCGATCACTGACATGAAGATGTGCTCGTCCGGGTACTTAAGCAATTTTCTACAAGGTCAACCTCGCCGACATAAAATCTAGTGGCGCGAACAAATTTCAAGAACGGGAAATATTAGCAACTCGATCACGATAGAATGCCCGAAAATAGAAACACCCACAAAATTACGATCGAAGGAACCGAGCTCGAACATTAAAATATTTCAGGTTATAAGATTTTGTACTGCGAGTTGAACCGGCAATAATCGAACATTTTCACCGATATCAAGCGACTGCCAATCTTCTGCTCGATAATTCTAAAGCATAGATTAAAATGCGGACTGAATACATGGTTTTCGGCGATTATTTCACCGAAATTCGTGATACTTCAACAGAGCACTTGTGCATTCGGAAGCAATAAACGTTATCATAAAGTACTTCATCATTTCGAGCTATTAAAGAGCTAAAACTCATATTGAACTTTTTTAAAATTTTACAATTGTTGTTATCTACATCATGCATGCAGCGACGCATGCATGCAAGGAGAGCTCACTGGAGGTGGTAAGGTTCGTGATCCCAGAAATTATATTATAATTATATTATTATATATAAATATAATAATTACATTATATAAATATTATTATTATATATTATATTATTAGGTAAATTATAATTGAGAATTATGAACACTATTAAATTGGAATCACAGGTAATACCCGTCATTCCAATTCGAATCACAGCTATGACCTAAGCTTACCCATAATAAACATATTACAAATATTAAATGATATATAAACTTGACACACACAAACTGTCCCCCAAAACCTATTCCCAACATGATTATTGTAACTTTAACTCATGAAGCGGACCTTGTATCAACTGATGACACGAATGGTACCCCAACGTCATTCACGAAACTAAAAAAACTATGTGATAACCAAAATAAAAATCTCGAAAAACAATAACTCAATACTAAAATTTCTCAAATTTAAAACTGGTCCTAAAAAATTGCATCCCTCAAATCCGATATAAGGTCAAAAAGAACTTGAAGTATAAGCTGAAGAGAAGCAACTGTTCACTACTGTGATTCGCACCGCAAGGAAAAGGGAACTGTGCCTGCACGTCTCTTCGACGATTTTTTTTAAATGCTTATAGATATCAATGATACAGTATTATTGTTGCTGATCTAACTGGCTACTGAAAGCATATGGATAGTTTCTAAGAAAATGATTTTCTAACACTCACTCACTAGTGCCATGGACGTATTTAACTACATAAAAATTTGAAAAATTAAAATCACTTTTTGCTGAAGAAGTAGCACCTACTGCTTACATAATTATGGCGGTCACGACAGACGCAATTCAAAGTATTCCTTCCATTGTCACTTTACACATTCTCCAGAAAGTACAAATGCGACTTTTTTTCCCACTGGTGACGGATGACTGTCACAGCTACGATATATACCAACGGAAGATGCCCGTACGATGCACAAATGCACACCTAGTAATCAGGAAAATCATTTCAGCAAGATGTACTTCAACCGTAGACTAATTTTTTTTCTAATAATAGGGTCAGCATTTCATCCTCGGTTACTGATGAATCAATAAACTCGACTTTTTCGATACGTCAAAATATAAAACTACTTAGTATTCGACGTCTTTCAAAAATATCCGAGATAGAAGTGATGAAAGGAAAAACAATCCCAAACGGTACGAGTGATACCTTACGCGAAATTCCAGAAGTCATCAAATATTTCCTTGTAAAATTCTAGTATGAAAAACCGAGCAGATAAGACATTACATTTCTACTTAGTTTAAAGAGCGCAAATTCCACATGAGAGATGATCTAAAGAGAGCGAAGAGAGGAGCCCATTTAGTATGGACGAAGAACAGAGACGGAAGAAGGTAAGAAAATTAAAAGAAGTTAAGTAGGTACAAAAGATGGAAGCTCCGAAGACCTGTCCAGAGCTGAGGTAATCTAACAATGCCTCCCTAGGGACGCCAGTCCCTTTGGCATACGATTGGCAAACCTAACCCTATTGCCTATCCTATGCCCCCTGAAAGAGAAAAACCGAGTAAATTATAAGAATAGTTTTCCCGTGGACTTTATTAAATCAGGTGAATAAACAAAATATTAATGGACTTTAACAGCATCGATGCATGAAAATGATGCTCGTCAAATAGGCACGGACTCACTAAGCGAGTACGGATACTTCATTTAGGGCTGTTCGAAAACTTCAGTGAAGTTTGAGCTGCCTTAACATATTTGATCAATGGCCCAATTAGAAGTTTCGTTAAAATACTGTAGCAAAGAAAAAGCGTGATCTACAGTCATCTCGAACCAAATCACCATCTAATTTCCTCTTCACTGGCGTGAAGGCTTGAAATTCAATACCTTTCTTTATGAGTGAGACAGATTCGAATCATGTTCAAGAGAAATCTATAATGTTATTTTTTATGAAAGTTCTAAAAATGATACTGGTGTTTCTTATCGATGGAAATACTCAAGCTTAAATTAAATAATGCATGATAGGGAAATTTTTCATTTAGGATATAAAACTAGATTGTAAACAATAGAATTGATCAACAAGCATTCTAAATCTACAAGTGTGGTTGATACAATAAAGTGGAATTACTTTCATAGTTCAGAGAGAGGCTATATACGAAGCATTAAGAGTTCATGAAATTATTGTTCGGTCACTTAACATTAGGAAGAACTTTAATTTTCAAATATTTTTAATTCAGAGGAAGATATTTCTCTATTGTCTATCCTTGTACAACTTATAAAACGTGTGTTTAAACCCAAAAGACAAATACCAAACAACATAACTCGACGACTCGTATTCCTTTGGTTAATAATTCTAGTGAATGTATAAAGAAAATAACACATTAAAATTTATTTTGCTGATTATACTCTTGAGTCATGTAAAACAAATGTTTAAAAAATAAAATGCCACATTTATCTATTTCGAATTGGATTTAGATGTAGTACACCGTCAAGACATAAAAAGAAAATAATATAGAAAACTAAGAGGAAAACATGGAAAGTATTCGATGGTAAACTATAATATATATACCTAATCTATCACGCCGCTTCACTGTTATAGCTTGCTCATATCATGCTACAGTATTATCACCACTCATAAAAAAAAAACAATTACGGACGCACACATTAAAAAATTGCGTCATTAAGTTACAAGTTTCCTAAATTTATCGAACCACAGACCACGAGACATTTTTTTTTCGCCTGAGCCAACACTGCTTGAAGTACCAACATAAAAGCTGCATGATTAATGAGACTTGTGGACCATTAGCAGTGTTGCACTTCGGTTAGAAGCCCACTTAGGTAAAAATTTATCTAAGCTCCAGTTGAGTACAACCAAATTACATTATTGATACAATTGTTCGCTCCATAGAGCACGTGATCTACGAATTTAGAATCATGATCCGAAGTTTTAATGCGACTTCCACACGTAATTTTTACATTGTAGTCTTACAAATGCCAATTAAAAGTTCCATCGAGACCTACATGTTTTAATTTTAAGGCTGTAATTTTACTAATTGATAACCAAATGTTATACACTTTGTAACTGATTTCGGAATAAACGATTTTTCTTTATTTATTTCCAGTAAACAATTGTTCCGCAGTCGTCTCCTTCATAAAGTGACATCAACTAGAGCACGTATCAAATAGATCAAAAAACATTTATGCTATAAAGAAGCCAATAGAGCGATTTGAAAAGCAAATAAGGTGATAAAACGGTTGTTTAACACGTCCCCTGTTAGATTAGTCAATGTTAGGTTGTTCCGTCGTTAAGATCATAATCGCGAATTTGAATGCAGCGAAACATTCAAGTTTCGAAGTTAAATGTGCTACCTTCATGTTCGTGATCTCACTTTACTCGTAACAATTGCTTTGACTATTTTACCAATTCAAGCATGAAATTTTTTTCAAACGCAAGTTAAACAAATGCGCTTACACACAAGCAAACCATTACACAAGCGTGGAATGAATGATTAAAATAGGACACCCGTGGCACAAAACTCGAGGAACACGGGAATAGAACCGATCCAACTCTGTATGTGGGGGAACGACGGTAGCAGCAGTCGTACGGACGTTTCCTAGCACGGAAATGACCGGCGTACATCCATAATTCTCTAGCTGGATAACAGAAAAAAACTTAATTAATGTGTGGAAATTCTTTATCAAACCACTTTTAAATTTTCGAGCGCATTACACTAGAATTCATTATGATACATTTTATACATTCGTTGAAGGTACCTAGAAATCTACGAGTAGCCCACTCGAAGTTGCCGCAGGGAACCGACTTACCAATTATCACTTTGTCGATAACGGCGTATAGATTGCCTCTTCCTTTTTCAGAGCAGTGTATAGGCGGTTCCAATTCGTCAGACGTGGAGGAGGGTAGTACGCTACGAGACGCAGTGGTGCCGAGCGCTGCAGTTTGGCTAGATTCTAGCACAGTTTTACGCTCACTGAACTCCTGGTTTGGAGGCCCAGCTCCAGTCACCAAAATTTCCGAGCTAGAATCGTAATTATTTGCTGCTGAGGACACGCAGCGGGACGAATAGAAGGTCGGGTGGTCAGGTGTGCTCGGCGTGGCAGGGTAGCCGTAGTCGGCATAGCCAGAGTGGCTCTGAGAAGATGCTGGTGCACAGTCGGGTGTGCATTGTTGCATTGCTTTTCTGAGGAAAGATGAGTTACTTCCAGGGGAAGGTGGTGGAGAATACACACTCGTAGGAGCTGAGTACGGATTCGTAGCGTACGTAGATCGGGAGTAACTTATGCTGGAGTACTGAGTGGAGTCGAGCCTTGGTGAGGGTTCTTGCAAACCCAAAGGCGGGGGAGAGGCAAAGCAAGTGGAGTCAGAACTGTTGATCACAGGAGCAGGCGACGCTAGCTCACGTTTTACCGGCCCATTCTGGTGCTCAGTTCTGTTCTCATCTCTTCGGTTAATAACGTATGTGTGCCTAGGTGATGTTTTGAAGGTGCTAACAGAAGGCAAACCGACGTTCAACAACCGACGGTCATGATTCTCCTCAAATCTGTCCCGGGGGCACTTGAACTTGTTATCTTCCACTTCAGCTCGACGGCCTCCCGGTATCATTCTGATATTGACACCAGAGTGTGGCCTTTGAAATTGAGAGTCTTCAAATTTTGCTCCAGTGGAGTCCAACTGCTCCCGAGGATAGCCAGCAAAATTGGGCAACGTCGAGGTAACCTTAGGAGAAGACTCCATGAACGTGGGAGTCAGGGAGGCCCTCGAATGGCCGACGCACTGTCCGCTCTCCGAAGAATCGCATTCACTTTTTGATGTTGTATGATTGACAACAGAACTTTCACGGTCCTGAATTGTGGACTGGGCATAGGTGACCGTAATGTCGGCAATAGACGGGAGTCTGTCACGAGTTTCACGGTAGGGCAAAGGCGCACTTGCCCTCATGGGACACTTCAATTCAGGGTCAAATTTTGAAATCCCGTGTTGAAGTTTATGGTGAGGATGTGTCATTGCCATTTTTGGAGTAGTAACGTTCACAGAGCTCAGATCACCTACTTATTTTAAACTGTTTAAATCAGTTGCGTTTCCAGTTCAATTCGTAAAGAAATATCAAATGAGAAGTATAATGAATACTTCTAATATTTTATTCAATACACAGTTCCCCGTGAACTTAGCAAGTTTTATCACGTACGTAAGAACAAGTCAATAAAACATCGCATAGTTTACATCAGTCGAGCAGCCCGCCACTTCACCGGTACAGTAAGACAGAGGAACTGCACACACCACCACACTTTAAAGCAAGGCGGTGACTGAGTCCAAGCAGAGCACAGAAGACAGGCGGTGCTTAGCAAGGCTCGGCGGCGTCATCAACGCACTGTCTGTTCATTGGTCACTTCGACTCGGAGCGCAACGTTCATTGGTCGATGATAGAAACGTCACATCTAAGGACACTGACCCTCAGAACGATACGTAGTGAGAATGACTTTGAAATCTCTTTTTTAGCGTCCATAATGCAGAATGTTTCATTACTTGACCATGAAAAGCAGCACTGATAATTAAATTGCCACTACCTTCTTATCAATGTTTTATGTTGTTGAATGATATGTAACGCTCATTGTCAATATTGACTCATGTACCAGCCACCAATGGAGTTTTCTTCAACAGAAATAAAAACTATTCGCATGTCAGCATGTGAGGGGCTGAACGTAATGTTTTGATCAGCAGTAAGTTTGTATTTTTGTCCTGTGTGCGGGAAGACGCGGCACTGAAAACACGCGATAATAGAATCGGCGAGAGTGGCACTATTTTAATAGACGTTGTTGACATAACTGTGCGAACCCATCGATAAAAAAGGGGTGGATCACTGAGGACGAAGTTCTTATCTGCATTCAAGGCCAGACCTTCATCCCGGTTAATGAACTTACTCAGCGAGGCCGCATTCATTTCTGGCATTTCTTTCGCGTCTTTACATTCAAGGGTAGTCGTCTTCTTTAACTCGTCTCCGAAATTCACACAGGACGTTGCACGGCCTCGCGCTCATGCTTCGCTTCCTCCTTCCGAATGCATGTCGAGTGTATTTTAATGATTCGAAAATCATTCACTGGAGTGCGAAAACGATTTTCTTGCTCACCCTCTCGGTTCTGGAGCCAGACTTGGGAGCGCGTTGAGGAATTTTTCTCATAAAAATGCTTACTTGCTGCTGGGAATGTACGATTATATTTAAGAGAGGCTCGTACAGTCCGCAGGTTAGGTTAATGGAAATCCAAATCAAGAAAAATCACTGAATTTTTATTCCACAATAAAACTTAGAAATTATGAGCAGTGTTGGTACGAAAAGTTAAATTAAAAATCGAAAAAACTCAACGGAAAGTAAATTTTGTTCCAGTGACCGGAACAAGATTTAGGTTAGGGTACGCCTTACTGGATGCTTCGTCTGCCTCACTTGTCTACGTTACTTGCGCTTCGTCTACCTTACTTGCGCTTCGTCTACGTTACTTGCGCTTCGTCTACGTTACTTGCGCTTCGTCTACGTTACATGTGCTTCGTCTACGTTACTTGCGTTTCGTCTACGTTACTTCTGCTTCGTCTACGTTACTTGCGCTTCGTCTACGTGACTTCTGCTTCGTCTAAGTTACTTGTGCTTCGTCTACGCTGTAATTGGGCTTAAATAAATGCATAAGTTCATTAAATTCAGGAAATTTTGCTGTATATTAACGTATTAGTTTCCGAAATTTCTATTCGTAAATATGATATTCAAGGCTATGAGTTTGAAGCTTGGAACTTACAATATTTTATAATTTGAGATACTTTGTTTCACAAATAACTTTGTTCAATTACGGCTGTTGTGTTTTCAAAATTAATTTTGCACGTTATTTTTAACAAAAAATAAATATGAAAACAGTCAGGGATCAATCTTGACACTTCAGCTCGCCTGTACTTAGGGCATTCTCTTAATTTCTGCTGTCGTATTAATGAAATTGGCCTTCATTATGTGATTGCTATGCATGAGCTCAAAAGTGATGTCGTTACGTTGCCTTTACGAGTATTTACATCCAAAATGCAGAAGGGAAAATTATATCTATTATCTCAAAAAATGTAAGGCCTGAAATGGAACATCACAATCGCAGTGCGCACATTTCCACAGCAGAATGCTGTAACATTTGGTCGCCATCTTTGCATTTAAATTGATTGAAAACCATGTATAATGAAGCACAATTTGGTTTAAAACGGGAAACAATGAAATAAAAAACTAACAGAGAACCTTTTTCAAGTAGAGCACACATTAACGTTAAAAAAAAACAAGTATGTCTTAGCCCGAGAAGTAAAGCGGTCGTACACCGACACATTGTTTGTTCTCTAGCCTAATTCATATTTGTTCGTAAATCGTGTTTGTGGGCCGATTTGTTCATGCATGTGTTTGCGGGCTGAGATGTTTCCTATTGCTATTTCCGACGACGCGTAGTGCATAGAGGTTGTCTGAGTTGATGCTCGGATGTTGAGGACGTTGTCTGAGTTGATGCTCGGATGTTGAGGACGTTGTCTGAGTTGGTGCTTGGATGTTAAGGACGTTGTCAGAGTTAATGCATGGATGCTGAGCTAGATACTCTCGGGCACTCAGCAGTCGTTTCCCTCTCAGAGTGTTAGTTCGGTCACATCGAACAACAACTTGATTTTCTTATTCACTGCATTTACCTCATATAACACACTCTATTAGATTCTTATGACACGAATATTTTCCGTATTATTTTTTCATACTAGCTGTAGTTCATACCGCTCTTCAATTGCGGGGACGACTATATGGAGCGGTTGTTTGCTGGAACCGATCTAGCGCTGAATGCGGGAACAACTGAATCTATTTTAATTCATTCTACTCTTAAACATATTGGAGACTCGGATCAATATGATAACATTAATAATAATTTAAGTTGCCGATATGGACGTTTTCACGGCTTGCAGAGGGCAGCAGGACGCAAGCTAGTGGGTACGCTTAGGTCGCCGCTCATTGACTCGGCTTACAGTAAAATCCCGTTATTTGTGTATCATGTTTTACGAGAGAAGCCTGACGAAAACCGAAACCACGAAAACTGGAGCAGCATTTCGCCCGGAATTAATCTAAGTCTAAGTAACTATAATCGTCAAAAAATGGTCGGAAATTCAATCGTGCGAAAAACCAACCAACAAATAGGTAACAAGACAGAAAAACGTCTTCCCTAGCGCACATAATACAACAAGACTAGATCTTCTGTTACCTGTAAACTATAACCCAATGTTTCATCACCTCTATCATTTCTAATACATGTGGCGTAGTTTATTTGTAAACCTGCACCATTTTAATTTGCCACAGCCCATTTGACCAAGAATTCGCTTCTGTTTCAAAAGAGCGCTTCTTTTTTGTAGCATATACTTTTCTAGTGTATTCATATATTTTGTAGTGTATACACATACTTTCCTCGAGGTGATGCTGATACTTTGCAAGACTATAAACTGACCAGTACCGCAATACTGACACTTTTCATATTCGTGGTAGATATACGTCAGGTTAGGTCATACCCTTCTAAAGTGTGCAATTAAATCAATGTGAAATCATCTGTTTCTTTGCATCTACATAAAATTTGAGACGTGGTGCACGGTAGCGTATAAATGAGGTCACTCTGACACTAATATTGGGAGAATGGGAAAAAATATCTTCAAAGATTTTCCAGACGGCTTAATGGAGAGTTGAATTTTATAGTACATGAAAAAGGAAATATTCTGTGGTGGGAACGCCTGGCTCGACTCCATCAGTATTCTAAAAGGCAGTCACAATGGAATACTTGAAAAGACCCAAGTTTCTGGGGTAGCAGAAGATACTCACTGTTGGTCATAACCACAGCACGTAGCTCAGTTCTCTCGATTAGGTTGTGAAATAAAGGCCCGGCAAATTGCGGGGGTGAACGTGGTAGCACGAGGGGCTGGGTAGGGGGGTGGGGGGGAGGAATAGGCTTCGCCAAGCACCATAGGCCTCACACTCCGAGCTCCCATCTAATACCCGCCTTGCGCTAAGATCAAGGTCACACTCTACTTTGAATTCCTTAAAGAATATCGTAGACAAACTGTGTGCTCCCGAACGAGCTGGTCCATTAATTAGGTGTGACATAGCTCTCCAGCCCCGAGTTGGAAAATGGGAAACACGCAGTGTCAAAATAAGGAACCTGTTTCAGCAAATTGCAGTTCAAACTATTTTTTCAAGGTATTGTAAAGCTTTTGGGGATGCCTGTTCCAGTGAAATTTATGATGTCAGTGTAAGTTTCCTGACCTCTCGCGGAATAGGAAAAACCATATTCAAATTGGAACTTGCATTTATTTTTAGGAGTAAGTGCTATACAGATTATAGGTTCGTGTTATTTTTGGGTAGCATTTTTGCAAAAATAGCATGATCCATTTTACAGAACCATAATGTCAATGAAGCAAAATTTACAAACTCTAAAGATTATCTCGAAAGTCTAAATTTATACATCTTTTTAGTTATATAAATAGATTTCATTCATCATAAATCACTTTCCACTTGGACTCTTCGTCCAGACTACGTGAATCCAGCATTCGTTCCTATTTTCGAGTGAAAAAAAATAAAATTTCGATATTGTAATAATATGTTCAATTATACGAGCCATTTACATTTGTCTTGCTGACAGATGGGAACGGGTAGCGGCATCAACATGATTAACCTAAGGCATGAGAGTAAAATTCCACTGGCCCCACTATATAACAATAGCCCGGTGTTGCTTGGTTGGTTGGTCCGTCTCTGTCACGCTCATAAGGATTTAGGTGGGAGAAAATTCCCGGGTCCGTATTTGTAACTGATCAGCGAGACTGTCAGAGATGGCAGTCCGTATCAGTAATACTGAAAATATTATCTCATGTCAAATTTACCGTAAATAAGCGGGCATCTTAAGAAATTAACATAACTTGTTGCGCCATATTTTTGGCGGACGCGTCTACCAGCCATCAATAAGTGCGCAAGCATATACTCGCTTTCTTCATTCCTTTACTGTTGCACAGGATTAATTTTTAGCTGATATCACAAAAGATTAATGCATTAGTGATCACCAAATTTAAGCCTACTATAAATTTCATCCTATACTTCATCAAACGGCAGAGGAAGTAACTTTCCATTAGAACCGCTGGCAAAAACGAGAAAACCGTTCGAGAGAGAAAGCTAAAGCAAGATGTTGATACTAAAACAAGTTATCTGCTAATACTTCATCTCCAGAAAAACCCTTATCGCTGAAAGGGAGAGTCTATTGATGCATAGAAAGCTGAGAAAGCCGTAGAGAGCACGGGGAAGTGAGGTCAAAACTTTCACTGAACAGACCACATCTCGCGCAAGGTTTCGCGTGCTGAGCCACCGGAGCCGGCAGAACACCGCCGTGAGATCAAAGCATTCGGGTAAGGAATTCTAGCACAAAAGTGTCCCCAATAAAGCGAATTTAATCATGCAGTCTTGACGGATCCGTCCCCAATACCCTCAGGGAATAGTAGTCTTGATACGGATGCTTCAGTGAACTTTTCTTCGCTATGTTGGTGTATCTTCTGTGCACGAATGAACGTTTGATCATTCATTCAAGTTGGAACCAACCAATTGAATTTTTACAGTAGGGAAATGTAGCGTTGTGAAGTGAGCAGGATTGTACTGAAGTCAGAATTGCTTTTACATTTCAAGTAGACAATTAGTTTTAGCATACTGGACAACCTGTACATTAAAGTAAATATTAACCGTAAATTAATTACTGCCGGTATAAAAATAAATCAGGTGCTTTTTTATATCACGGAGCATTCTGTTTCATTGATATCACTTGAAGAGAAAGTGGTTCGAAAATGATTTCCTGCGCAGCAATGCCTCCCAATAGTAAATTTCTTCTCCTTATCTAGCGCTGATAATTAAAAAAAAATTGATATGGATTGAAACAGCGAAAGTGAATTGCATACAACCGAGTAACCGATGCGAAGTGAAAGTATAGGAAGCCTAAAACTGAGCCATGATGACGTCTTTCGAAGCAACGAGCTTCGAGACCCTTGCCTGTGCTTGGAAGGCGACGAGAGCAAGCGTCAGTTTGCAAGCAGCAAACCGGGAGTCGTGCGTTGCAAAAATTCGACCGCGACTCTCGAGCAGATCGCAAGCGTTAGGCTTAAACGATACGTAGATTCGCTTCTCGGCCTGCCTGCAAAAAAAGCAACGCACAGCGAGAGAGAAAGCAAAAGGAATTCAGTCAAATCAAATCAAGAAGAAGACTTCTCGACGCACTGCTTCTAAGGCCTAAAACTATACGCAAAAAAGTGCGATCGAAACTAGTGGGAGTTCTCTGATAAGAAATACTAGGAGCATCAACATTAGGAATTTCATATGCATGATGTTTGCGGTGACATACTTTAAACACGATCTTCCAAGTTTCACTTCCTAACATCCACCATAGGGAGACACTCCCATGTTATATTGTATGAAAAAAAAACACTCGGTGTGCGAGGCTGAACTTGACCATTTTTTTGGATTGGTGCTTCCATAAAGAGCTTTTACACTGGACCAAATCAGATGAGCTACGGTGGTTGAATTGGGGCTGCTTAGAGAAAGCTCCATCTCTTCCTTGTCATTTACTTTCTTTTAACCGACCGAAGACAAGGAAACAGTGTTAAAGCACAGAATTACAGGCCGTGTGGTTCACATCAGGGGCCAGGTGACAGCGCCGCTTCCGTAACGTCCGAAAACAAGAATTTATGATTTGGGCGACATGCCTTCTGACCGTGAGACTTTTATCATCCCTAAGTCACGTACATGTATTCCTGAACTGAATTCATCTTCACAAACAGGGCGAGCGAATTACTTGACAAGTAGTGCTCCAGAATTCAACATTTGAGTGCCTTCATGCCAATCATTTCAAATTCGGCGCAGGCATAAGAAAGTCTACTTTCATTGATCGAGATTGATCTGGTTTTATTCAGACTAGGATGAATTCGATACAAAATCCGACTAGCGAAGGTTACATTTTTGACCTAATTCATACGTTGGAATCAATTGTTTTCCAGATGTCCATATTCTGTGCTTATTAATTGGTGTTTGAGTGCTTCAATAATGCTTTTCTGTCCGAATTGCTTACATTTCCATTTAAAATTGGTTAAAAAACACAAAATATAGTCTAGTTAGTGTTCTAATTTTTTATTTAGTGTTTCCGAACTCATTCAATCTGAATAATTTCATTAAAGTTCAAACTTTCCGAATTACATCAAGCGTCCAATTCTTAACATCACAAGAGCCTACGAAAGAGTTTCAAGAGCTCTAAGCTTTCATTCAGCAGCTATTTACAGTACATAAACGTCACGTGAACCAAGATGGGATGTCAACAGAGTATATAAAAAACTACACAGGAAATGCGAGTTAGGAGTCAAGAAGAGAAAGGAAAAAGAGAGCCGTGACCCTGAGTGAGAGTGAAAGGGAGAGCGCTAGGGCTGCTATCGGAAGCAGTGTACAAGACGAGCTAGGATTGCAGGCAAAATTTCTTTGCCGGCGTCGGCGCCTGAGGAGCTGCGTAGGGGAGTCCGGTGCCGAGATCCTCTCGCTCGCGCCCCCTCTCTCAAGGCTGCACACATTGACTGCTGTTGCTGAGTAACAGCAGGCGGCACACTCGCCTGGCTCTCTACTATTGGACGAGCAACAGGCGACCGTACGCTTCAGTGGGTCTAACTTTTCGATTGCACTTTTCGTGTTAGCTCTTACGTTGACAGTAGCGAATGCCGTGAAGCGTTCGAAATTTGCTCTCAGCGTGATCGCGATGTGCGTCTTGTAATCAAGCCGCTACACCGACGTTGACTAGCTCTGGAGTTTGTCATGCGATACTTAAATGTACGACAACAAATAATGAATCTCCGGTTAAATCAGTACAAGACACAGCTAACAGCGCTGCAATGCGAAGACAACTGAAGTGAATGAATATCGAATAAAGGGTGGTATGGAAAGAACATTAATTTTGTTCCACCAGAAGAAAAGACATGTTAATGCCCTCTCACGTCTGCAAGCGACATGAATTTTACGAAAGTAAGTATAAATTTCAACTGGGAATTTCCTGAGAAAATTTATTTCCTGAACAGTAAAGTCATGCTGTGATCTCGTAAAAATGAATATGTGGAGTGAATAAAGATTCAAAACAACAAAGGATCGCTACGCAGTTATCATCTCAATTCGAATACGATACTTTCGCTGCCGTGAGGAGATCAAAGAATGATCCTGTAAGATAATTAACTATTGCCGAACTTACGTAGCTCGTATTCATTGGGAGCAAATAACTATAACAAACACATAAATTTTGGAAACATTGAAAACAATTCCCTTAATTGGCGAGGCAACTTGTGGCTCTGTTGTACACAGGAGTGGGTCCAGGCCGGTGTGTGGAGTGTGCAGTGGGCCCAGGCCGGTGTGTGGGGTGTACAGTGGACCCAGGCCGGTGTGTGGGGGTGTGCAGTGGGCCCAGGCCAGTGTGGGGNGGGGTGTGCAGTGGACCCAGGCCGGTGTGTGGGGGTGTGCAGTGGACCCAGGCCGGTGTGGGGTGTGTGCAGTGGGCCCAGGCCGGTGTGTGGGGTGTACAGTGGGCGAAAAGCGGAACTCGAAATGAAAATAATAAAATGCAAAACTATGAGCTGCATTTTTATTTTACTTCGACCATATTCTTCGTTCAACACTTTTCAACAAATGCTGTGCGTTGTGATCGATCAAATATATTAAAATTTTTTACCTATAATTACTGTACTGAAGGCTGTCAGGAACTTATTTGCGTAGTAAAGTCAAACTATAATATACACGCTACACTTTAACTTTAGCTTAAGTTTCAAACAAAAGTCCTTACAACTGTTATTTTATGAAACTTTTTATTAAAAATATTGTGAATATATTTTTAGTTCCAATTCCTTCCAAATGTCGCCCATTGTGTCCGCGCAATTTAGAGCTCTTAATTGATCGCATCGATGAAACAACTTGTTTGATTAACTGTAGATCATTTTTTTGTACATTGAATTTGTTAGTGATTCTTTCTTTAAATTCTAGAATATACTTTTGTCTTTATGTATCCCCATAGGAAATAACCACACAGTGTTCGATCTGGGGGTCTTGGGCTCTACAGCTTTTGGGCTCCGTTCATCTTGGGACACCCTGCGCTACGCTTGAGATCATTGCATAATGACTAGCCATAGAGCAGACTATAACTATTTTCAAAACATAGAGATTACGCAATATCTTGGTTTTCCACTAAGCAAGAGCAAATGGTGTTAATGATTTCGACCGTAGTTTAAAAATGTAATTAAAAAAGCTCGAATGAGAGATTAAATCTAGACTATACAAGGTTTCGTCAGTATATCGCCCTAAAGAAATCGAGAAGAAGGTTGTAGAGCAAGTATTCTTAGCTGTTGCTCCCGACTTCAATGGCTGCAATCAAGGCGTCCGACACCGATTCCAACGATGCTCGGCTGATATGAACTGCCTATGATCGCCGTTTGTTACGGTCATCTTGGGTAGACATTCATTGTTGAAGGAATGAAATAGTGTACTGAAATAGTGTACTACCCCAACACCGTCTTAACTTAATATTAGCTACGAGAAATTTTACTGGTAATTCTTCTGGCATCTTGAAGTTGTTAAATGTTCTATACAAGGGCTCAAAGGGTTCTCCGACTACATGCATCCCTTTGATATCAACATTGGTACTTTGCGAGCCCGTATGCCTGAAAATTGATCAAAATTGTAGATAAGAAATATTAAAAATATTCCTGCGTAAAAGCAACAGAATAAAGACCATTAAATTATTTGTTTTAGGACTTGATAACTTGGATTACGTTGTGCATGTTTCTTGTAAAAAGCAATTACGTCAAGTAGCTATGTCTCTACATTTTCAACGTATTCATTCTGCATACAGTGCTAAGCACATATCTAGAAACGAGGTCTTAAATTCTATGCTATGGAAAAGTTGCATAAGAATATAGATGGAACTCTGCAATCCTAAAATAAGCTTGAACACAAATGAATTGTTAGATCAAATAACGCCTCAGGCATAAATGAAAGCCTTTACGGAAATGTGTACTTCAGAAGCCACGTCAATACAATACTGCTCTAAATAAATATTATAATAATGAATAATATTGAATGCAAGTGCCTTACACCATTACCAATCCGATGAAGATTCCACTGCAGGTTTGACCTAGAAAACTTCATGTGACAAAAAATTCACTTTAAACGAAAAACTTGGAATGTACCAGAAAAACAAAATATCTAAAACCGCATTCGAATGCTGTATTCGACGGGTGGCACCGGGAGTAAAAAAACAGAGATCAAGTGTGACGGAAACAATGAAAAATGACCACAATAGGACCGTGGAAGAAGATCATGGGCAATGCAAAAACAAGCGTCACAAACTAGCCAGGGTGACGGTTGCCATCTATAGCTAGTTATACATAAACTGGAGGAGTCGCGGCAGATGTGTCCCGACTTCATGGATCTATCTGACGTTACTAGAGAACTAAGCCAAAATTAAAAATAAGAGTGAAATCAATGAGCGCTCGAAGATTAATGTTATCAAATTCGAAGGAAAAATTCTTTGGTTTGTTTTTGCGTCGAAAATCATCGTTTCTTATTTCGTGCATAATAATTTTAAATAAAAGTATTATATTTATTCGTGCGTTATATTTATTTGGCGTGAAAGAATATTTTCCCTCCGAAACGCACCCTACATCATGACGCCATAAATGCACATCGGAAACCCCTTATCACTATTATTCAAATATTTCCTTGCATTTCAATATGCATGAGCATTGTTGAACGTATACGATACACTTTCCTTGAGATTTCCTAGTCAATCGATTCAGATTTTTTAACGAATATCAATATTAATTTAAAAATTAAACGTAACATGCTTAACAATACGCGTGAATAATGCGGAAGGCCCGTCGAAACGATCTGAAGATGTCTCCCTAAAGCGTCCGGCAAAAACAGCACCTTTCCGCACCCGCACTCGGAGGATGTGCTAGAGAAAATGTGTCGAAATATTTCTTGCTGCCAGAGAACTTGAAAGTTTGAAGAAAGCATTATCAATGAAATTTGTGTTGTACAGAGTAAGTGAATAAATTAAGCTCGATTTTTTTTCTCATTTTGAGCTAGAAACGTAGAAGACAAAAGATCTAGTAACTTCTCAGGCTTAAGACCCTTTGTTTCTGAAGCAACGCCGTACAAAAACTCTAGATTTATAGTTTTTGTGCTTAAAAAGACAAGCAAAAAGTACATTCTTAGCATTTTTCCTTGAGACTGACTGCCGCTCTACTCTTATCGAAAGTTTCCAACCAGTTTAGAAAAAAGGAATCATTCAAATAACCAGTACACTCGACATTTATACTAAGTTAAAGGCTTTAATTCAACTGGAGGATTATCAGCGTAAACAACGACTGTGCATTCACGAATAACGAAAAACTGACTAGCAGGCATATTTTGGCATATATTATATTAGACTATGTGATCTATTAAATTGTGTCTGAAAACTTTTAGGTTATATTTACGGAAATGATGATAGCCACATATTCCTTTGTTAGCATAGTCGTTAATTTTTGAACAAATGCCCTCTAATGCAAAGCATTACAGTTATCTTTGCAGAAAATGATTCAGATAGCGTTATTTTCCATTGCCAAAGCTGATGTTATGAAATACGAAATGAATTTAGTTAAATGCTAATTTAAATTCATTTAAGGAAGCTTCCAACGTTTCGCCTAGATCCGTATAAAGTTCCCGCCATTTCCGAATGTGACAATCATAGCGTAAGAGTTTCGGAATGAACCCGCCTTAACTCTACTTGAAATTGACCACGAGCTTTATCTGCTTAGAAATAGTAATGAGAAAACATACTTAGAAGTCTTAGTGAGGAAACCAGGACCACGGAATAAACCCTGTAGGGAATATAATCATTTGAACCCAGGGGCCCTTCCGAGTACTGGTGTGTTAGCACGGCTGTTACGTTAATTCGAGGCGAATGTATGTAGACATGTGATGAGAAGAAAGAGATTTTGGTCACTCATTCACGCTTCAGTAAGAAGTAAAGTTATCATTTGCCAATCACAATTTTTAGAAAGTTATCAAATAAAACGGATTGGCACCGAGTTTCAGTGTGAGGATTGGAATAACTTAGCCATTTTTGATAGAATTATAAATGCTCGGGATGAAACACCTTAGTAAGTATTGTTGAAAAACTTATATCCTCGCATGACGTTTGAAATCTTTTTTGCTACGTCGCTTTTAGAATTGGTTGGCTGATCATGTTGGCCCTATCGAAGTTGATCAGCTGTTATAATTGACATGATATAGTTTTGCCAAATTAAGTACGTTCGTTAACTATTTGTAAATTTTTATGAATTGGACGTACCATCATAAACGCATTAATAATTTTTTTAAGTATAAATACTATCTGCATATGTACTTTTTGAAGAATAATGCTACTATTTCTGTTCAAGTCTTCTGGATCTCTTTAGGTTTACCTATTTTAATATACGTCCATCCCTGAAAATATTGAAATGTTATCGTGAAATTATTTGAGAAACAGAAATTTCTCCCTAAAGAATAACAAATAAATGAATACCTGCTGATGGTTCTAGAAGATTGACTCATGTGCAGCAATTCAATACTTGCTTACATTCACCTTCACGCGTAAGGAGCTTACGGTAAATATTTTGGGATTGATTCCATCTCATATCTGCATACGTGGTTATGAAAAAGTTCTGTCAATCTTAATTATGCAAATTCCATCAGTTCTTGAAGCATACTAACTGATTAGTTTTGAAGGGCGGCAGGCTCTCATCAATGAAGAACAAGCCCGGAAAAAATACGCCCCTACCCCAAGAAAACTTCGGATCTATTTTTTTTCAGATTCCGAGCTGTACCTGGAGCATGCCGCAGCCGTTGTGTTAGTGGCACTTCGCGACCTGTCTGGCAAATTACACTTTTCAAAGTTGTGCTGAAAAATGGACGTTAGGGCGAGACAAAATGTTTTCCTTAAATCGAAATGTTAAGGTTTTATATATGATTCAGCGTATAGGTATTGTAGGTATCAAAATTCTTTGTAGCGGGAAGTAGTATAATTCATTGAATATAACCAAATGGATGAGATATGTAACGACATAATCGATGTGACTAATTGTATAATTCCATAAAATGTTCATTATCATATAAGATGCTGAAAATACTGAGTACTGTTTAGTATGAGCCATCTCTTTTCAAGTTTTGTGAGAAATTACGTATGTAAAAGAGTTGGGTTCTTAGAAGAATTGGTATGCAATATTTGTTCCCAATTTAACCCTATGGTATAACGCATCTGTTCAATGTCAAAGCCTTCTTTCACTCGTGTTTGTACTAGAATATTTATGAAACTCTCACGCTTGTATTGTGCAACGAACAATTTTTCATTGATGTTCCAATTTGTCCTTTGAAAATTTTCCATTGCAGCACGAAAAATGGAGTGAACCCGGATAAACTCGTCAAGAGAGAATTCCTGGTGAGAAAGATATGATCGAGTATAGATCCCCACGTCGCTTCAGGGAACTGTTCTCAAGGTCAAGCGGCTCACTATCTTTGTGATGATGATTCAATAGATTGAAGCGTGATGCCCAAGGTTTGGCCACTATCATCGTGTATCATTGTGTATCATTGTATATGGTCGGGGTGATATGAGATTGCTGGGCAATAGGCAACAAGGACTGATCCTTTACCAGGGCTATTGCCATTATCACCAGCCCACCGAACGTACAAAGGCAGGCGGGCTAATACAGTTTCACCACTGCCAAATCCACGAATATTCTGACCTCAAGTAAGGGGGTTAACGGAAAAATCGCAGCCTATCGTTGTTTTTAGCAGGGTCGATAAAAAATGGGCGTGTTTATCAGCGAATGGTTCATGAACATGAAAAACTGCAGGGATGACTATAATTTGACAGTTTTCCGTCAGTGCTGAATATTGGGGTTAATTTACAACACTGCTACGTTCCACTGAGTGTAGCCACATTAAAGTTATTAATTTTAAAATTATGCAATCGCAATCAACAGTTACAATTATTTAACAATGAAATTGGAGAAGCTGAAAGTATGAAAAAAATTATATTTTAGATGTTACTAACTCTCAATGTCGCATAAACATTCACTTTAGTGTTCTTCGGGCTACAACTGAAGCAATAATGACATCTCATCAAACTTGAGGATTGCAACAGGTTGCTTTCTGTGGCGTGACCTTATTTGTGGTGTTGACACTGTCCTATGAAGTGGTTCAATGACCAGCGATTTTGATTAACAATACAATTCATTGAGACGATGTTCTAGAAATGTGTCAAAGTGTTGAATTTTTTTCACTTTTATTGCTAGATAGAAGCAAATTGCGTTATTGCATTCAGTGAATAAGGTACATTTCATCTACCATGAAACTGGATTTCTTCTTCTTCATTTGATTTTTGTGAAAGAATTATGGGTCCTTACGTATTATCGGGAGGACTTTTGATTTTTACT